>CAJUYG010000554.1:25113-46201 GCA_910591675.1 Galerucella calmariensis | reverse complement strand
GATGTTCATCAACAATACTATTTTTCTCAGTGTGGTTATGGTTTTACTCCGAATCAGTACTCGTGTTACTTTTCTCAGTGTATCAGGTAGTTTATGTTTCAATGCCTCGACGTATTTACGCTCAATATCGTGTAAGTCCAACTTCAAAGGAACCGACAAAGCTTTCGTCTCTTGTTAGATGGTAGTCGACTGAAAAACGGAAAAAAAGTCGCTTTCTTCTCGATTTTTTTTTAGGTACAACCTCATGTGGTCTTCACAAAATGATAGAGTAGGTCCCTGGCCATCTCAAATCGGAATTACAACATTTTTTAATAGGGCCAACACTTTTTATTGCGAAATTTGTCAAAAATTTGTTAAAAATTTGTCCAAAATTTGTCAAAAATTTGTCAAAAATTTGTCAAAATTACGTTTCATTACCTTTTCACACATACCTCGCGATATCTCCGGAACTAAACAAGATATTTTCAACTTTTTTTTAATCGACAGAAAAAACATAAGCGAAGATTACTGCGTTAGTTTCATTCGTATATAAAACCTAGTTTTTTTTTTATTAAATTAGAGAAAACTGCAATCTTTACTTTTTTTGCAGCACTATTTCCAGTGATCGAGAAACTTTTTTATTTTCCAAAATGCGTACCAAATAAAGCTAAAGCTTCAAGGAAGTTTTTGAAATAAGAATCACTATTCTAAGTATCATAGTTTTTGAGCAATAAATACGCAAACTTGAAAGTTTCTGCAGCCGCGTTTAACTATTGTGCTTTCTAACGAGCAGACATCTCTCTGCTTCCCGCATACGCATAATGCGACCTGTCTATTCTTGAAAAATTTGGCCGATATTGCTAACAGTCTTTGTTTTAACTTCGATTAGGTAGATATTATTTTGGATGTGTGTGTATCTATTGAGATTTTTTGTGTAAACGACGGAGTGTTTATTTTGTGGTCAGACAAACTTGTGACGCAAAATCCGAGATTGAAAGGATTGAATACAATTATTATATGTGCTGCAGAAAAAAGGAGAGACACTTGTGCTCAAAAGATTTGCATCAAAAGGAAGACATTCTAGGAGGGAAGGTTAAAGTAAAATTTCATAAAACTTGCAGACAAACATTTATTATTCCACAAAATATTGGATATGTTTCTCAAAGCAGTGAAACCGAAAACGCTTCATCGTCTCGGACAAGATATCCTAAAGACGGATTTAATATTCGGCAAAAAATGTGTCTAATATTTAACAGATCTGGATAGAAAGGCCAACAGCGCTTAACATATGTGCAGACAGATTATACAAAAATATTGATGGTTTCAAAGGCCTAGAAAATCTTTCCTTTTTATCACAAGATAAAGCATTGGAAGTTAGTAAGAAATATATACTTTATTTGTATAGGAACAAAAATATTGCTTCCTTGAATCAATTACGATGGTACCTGACAACGGACTTAAATCGCACATGTTCTGAGTTGCCTCCCACTGATCATGCTTTTAAACAACATTTGAAAGGGTAATAAATACTTTCCTAAGTCGCCCATGCTTATATAATAAAAAATTACCTACAATAAGCTATAATATGTATCTATTATTATTTTAGATGTCTGTATCAATTAAAAATTATAGCCCCATTCAAAATATGCCAAAAACCAGTGCCCGATGATGTGAGAACAATTTTGTCTATACGATGTTCACACAAAAATTGCAACAATAATAACTGTACCTGCATTTCACAAGGGTTAAAATGCTGCAGTGACTGAAAATATACAAACTGCTGTAACAGCCTAACCTATGAAATTTTATCAGATTGCGAAGATGAAGACTTTTGAAATATGTTTTTTGTTACTTAGTTTAATTAAATAATGTTTCAGATGGCCAGGGACCTGCTCTATCATTTAGTGAAGACCACATGTGGTTGTACCAAAAAAAAAATTGAAACCTTTTTGCTCCTTTTTCAGTCCACTATGGTGGTATCTATACTACCATAATAAAACTCAATGTGACGTACGAAAGTGTAATATGGGCCCTAACGAAGAAACAGCAAGATAAGCTGTCTCTATGGGAACGTAAAGTGCTTAGAGCCATTTTCAGAGGCATAAAAACACTAAAGAGAATAATATTTATTGCTCAGAAACAAAGTTACAGAAAGATTTTGGTAAATTAATAAATTACATTAGAGCAACAGTGCACAAAGTGAGCAAGATACGCTATAAGCCCACTGAAAAAAAACTCCTTATTCATTTGATATAAATCTCCCCTGAGCTTTGATATACTAGTAATGTAATCGAAAATACATTTTCATTTACTTTCGGATGCATGAAAGCATCTGAAGGGAGGAGAATGGAAACAAATTAAGAAGTAAGCATTCTAACGGAGATCAAAAAATAGCACTAATGATAGAAATACAGAAGATAAAGTGGTTGGGTTACGTAGATTACCATTAGACAATGGAAGGATGACAAAAATGACACTCAATAGTACTCTAATTGGGAAAAGAAGAACAGGGCGTCCGAGAAAAAGATTGTTCGAAAATGTGGTGTATGATGAATAAACTGGAAATTGTAACATGCGACGTTGGTGCCAATTTGTAGCCCACGTTGGTCAATTTGCAACATGTCTCACCGGCACGTAGAACTGTTAATAGGTAACGGTATATCCCAGGGTTGGATCTTTGCCTAAATTAGGATTTTTTGGAACCATCATACAAGGATGAAGGTGGTACAGAAACAATAACTTGGGCGCCAACTTATTTTTTATTATCTTCTTAACAAGTAAAAAGAGTACATTGATGAAGTCAGATCATCGATGAGGCCTCTCGACGTTATTTGCATATTGTAACGAAAGCATTTGAACATTCGGCACTATACTTTTATACACTTGGAGAGACAACTCCAAACTTTCAAACCACAAAATTTTTTAGTAATATTCCAGCATAATTATGCTATATTAGCGATCAAGACACAAAGTTTGATCACATTTTTCTTAGTGAGCATTCTTAGTTAGTGGAAGACTTTTCTTAGCACATCTTCTCCGCTACACGGTTAATAGAAGACTTTCAACACATCTACTCTGCTGCCTAGTTAATAGAAGACTCTTCAAAAAATAGCGCCAGACAAGAAAATTGCCGGTTATAAGCAATCCTGATTTGCTGAATCCCACATCAAAGAGAAAAGCGGCATAGAAATATCAACAGAAAAGGCCATAAATTTTGGAACAAAGGGTAGGGACGTGTGCACTTTGAAAACAATTTTGTTTTCATTTTTACATTTTCTTAGAACGGCGGAACGTAGAAAAGGGGTTTTAGCGATATTCGTTTTATAGGCAAAGGCGTAGGGAAAGAGTTTGAAAATAAATTACTTGGAAGTTAATGATAGAAGTAGATACAAAAAATAACGATAGATATTCTATCTTTACAAAATACGAAATTTGAGAAAGGGAAAGATGAGAATAAAGAAGAGTGAAAAAAACTAACTACCCTGCAACAAGAAGACCTGTGAAGCATATATACAAAGCGTCTTTTAATGTTGACTATCCACCCCACATTTTTATGAAAAAATGAGAAAAAAGCGTCAAAAATCATATAAAGAGAGCTGTCTTTTTGCTCATATAATATGTAGACGTTATAACTTCATATCCCTCCTCCCTATTCCAACCACAGCCAACATCTATAGACGATTCACATCAGTGAATTATTCAAGAATGTCGGCAAATTTCTCGAGAAACGGTACATAATGTTCGCAACTCATTCAAGACTCGATTGTATCATTGTATGGAATCTAATCTAATGAAATTCACTTTGAGCACCTTATAAAATAATTAAGTATTGTTTTGCTGATTTGTTTCGAATTAAAATGTTACTAGGGGGACTACCGAGTTGTACCACGACTACCTCAGTTAATCCATTTCCGCCTTTATTGGGGATTATACTGACCATCGAGGTGGATCATTACGAAATTACACATAAGCAGTATTTATTGAGGGATTACCACTAATAATAAATTGTATTTAGGCGTATATTTGTTTTCATTCACTTACATATGGATATTTTGATCTTAAACATTAGTGAGAACGACCTCATCTTTATTTTCCCATGTAGAAATTGTTATATATGGATGTTTTAATATGAAATCTAATTTATATAAAATCGTTAAGGTCATTGGTTATTAGACTTTATTTTTAAATCGTTAGTAGTGAATTTGAATTAACCGCAACTCCCAATTTATTGAATTTTTACTTATGTATTGAGCAAATGGAATTGAATTGGATTTGGTGAAGCCTAATATTACTTTTTGATGATTCTAGACACTTCTATGTTTCGTGTGAAAATATCTAATTTTTTCTTAGTTTTTTTTGGGTTGAATGATAAAATTCACTTATGTATCCGGTGAGGAAGGAACGTGACGAAAATTGACTGAAATGTTTTTGAGCAGGTGCCGAGTTTTTTATATCTCTCACTAATTAGATCAAAACTCTGGAAGAGAATCTTCCAAAGTAGAAGGAAATTATCTCAAAACCTCGAATCGTGAGTGGTGTTATTGTCAAAGCGGACGATGTTAATCAAAAAATAAAATGAAATGAGAGTTTTGGGGCGATTCGTTAGGATTGTTTGGAACAAAAAAGCAGTCAAAAATTATAAGACTTTCGATATTAAAAATTTATTCAGGTCCGGTTCTATCACCTCTGGTCAAAAGTGATAGTTTGTCAACCACTGGTCAGGTGTTGACCTTGAGGTTATGAAAAAAGGTAGAACGTGTCGCGGGACACACGGTAGGAACTTTAATTCCTTTTAAGCAAAAATTTTTTGAATCAATAAATGAATACACATATTAATATAAGAATTTATTTGACTCTGGATGAAACTTCATTTAACGAAAATATACAGTAGTATTAATTATAAATAAAAATTAAAATCTTATCATTTAGTTGATTGGCACAATAGTTATTTGTGATACAAGTGCGTGAAGTTATACTTTCGCGCCCGAGCTGCGAAAATGGCGAAATATTATATGAAATAATCCGTACAAATTAACAACAAATACTTAAAACAGAATAAAATGGGTATTTAAGGGAACCTCAGATTTTATACAATTATGTAATACATCTGACGTTATAGATAAACAATTTGCATATTCCTCGGTGGTCGAGTAGTAAGCAAACCAGACTCTCACGCGGTAGACCCGGGTTCGATTTCCCGTGAAGAAGTTTTTTTTAATTGTTAATTTTATTTTTAAATAATTATTCTGCTTGATATTAATAACGACAACAGGTAGATGTTTGAAATATTCAGCAGAATATTCATTATTATAGATAATGGTACGGTACCCTTCATAAGGGAGTCCGACTGGCAACATCTACGTATAACAGCATCGTATATTTAAAAAGGGAAACCGTAGCATTATACAAATTGGACATTCAAGAACTGTAGGTACGTTTACCACAAAAAAATTGGTGGTAGCATAAAATTGAATTGATGAATTTTTAATTTAAAGTTATATTACAGTTTATAGGAATTTTTATTTTCTAAATTTTTTCTTAAGTGGGTCGTAGAAAAAATATGCTGTTCGACTCGTGTGGATTGTCCATATCGCACTTAAACGATTGAGCACTCCGCCTACGGCGTCGTGCTCAAACTTCGTCCTCGTGCGATATGGCCATCATATCCACACTAGTTGCACAAACTACTATTTCTATCAAAATATGCCCTTTTACATTTAAAAACAACCTGCCAAATGTCAAATCAATTTATCCATCCATTTTAAAGTTATCGAATTTAAACATTCAAGTTTTCAGAATTTCAACACCCTGTATTTCGAAAAGTAAATGTGCTAGACCCCTTAATTCTCATATCATTTTTTCCAATTTTACGAGAGGAATCTACATGCAAACGTTGTAATTAGCCTTAAAGTTCGAGATGCTCATACCATTTTTTGCGCGATCGTATTGAAATAAACTCTGAATAAAATAATTGAAATTTCTTCGAAATGAACGAAATGTCAAAAGTGACATTTATACTTCTCGATCAGTTTAATAGATATTTACGTAATTAGTTATGAAAAGAGCGATATTGTTCAACAAGCGTAATATTTGCCAAAACGAGCGCTAGCGAGTTCTGCAAATTACGCGTGTTGAACAATGTCGCTCTCTTCATAACGTGTTCACGTACAATGTTTTATCTAATTCCGCGCTTTCATAATATTCAATAAAATCTTCAATTACAATGATAATATTAAAGTGGAATCAAATGGTGTTAGAAGTATTGTTACTATGATGTATTCACCCAGAAAATTGACTTACTTTAAATAACTGTGTCCTGAATAATGTTTTCAATTTTTACAAATCTCAAAATACTCTTGAATTGAAATAATGGGTTGATTGTTAGTTTAAATAATGAAATAATTGTCAGTTTTGACAGTACCAACCTAATTAATGAATTATTCTTCGAAACTCATGTGGTATCTCTATGTTGAAACATAAACAGTTACGTAAAGTTTTTACATAACTACTTTTCATAACTGATATATGAAGGTTATTAAAAATGTGACGACCGTCAAGAAGTAACTTAAAGTGTTACATTTGATAGCGGAATTAGATAAAATATATTTTGAATTTTGGTGAAATTGTTTTTATGCTATTTATTACTTTTCGACGTCTGAACGGTAAGTAAATCACTTACCGACGTATTAAACTTAGAAACCAGTAAACGCAACCTACCGTCCTGACAACCGATGCTGTAAATAAACAAAAAAGATCAATCGCGCAAAAAAAATTATGGAAATAATAGTAAGAATTTATCCAAACAAATTCAAGTAGATCACCAGCACTTGCAAATACGAGCTTTGCATAGAATTTTAATTGTACAAAACTTGACTTTTCCGCCTGAAAATTGCACATAAAAGATTGGTTATAGGTATGTCAAAGCACCTTGTTATAGACAAATTATATGTCTAGGCACCTTGTTTTGTCAGATTGTTTTCGTTTCTATAACGGAAGAACAAAAAATAAAAGGAGAAAAGAGTAGGGAAAAACTTGATGCTTTATTGGTATTAACCAACAAAAATTATTAATTAACATAGAATAAAAGCACAGATGCCGTAACCTGGAGGGCAAAGCAGCAATGTTGAAAAAACATTGCCGGTGAGCTGAGCAGTTCCGGAATTTATGACAGAAGGTCTGATCGTCACTGAGAATATCATAGTAATTTACCCTTTCTCGGATTATTTTTTGTCTCCTAGGTTGAAGCATGGGAAAGAAAAACTGAGCCCTCAAGTCCGGAATCAATTATTATTTTCATTATGATACTTTATAGGATTTATATTGAGCGCTTACGTCTTTTATTTACAAGTAGTCAATTAAAAATGAATGGAGATGTGCTGTGACAGAAATATATTTATTCAGAATTGTCAAGATTGTATAGTAAAATGTCACCAAAATTAGGTTAACTAGTGGTCACAGTCACAAGAACTCAAAGTGCCCGTTACTTTATTCTTTGGTCAAAGAACTTTAACATATGGTTATAACGAAGCAAGCGGTCATAGAACAGCAAACCTTTTGTCAGATCCTGTTGACCATAACTAGAACTCTTAACCAGATGTGATAGAACCGGCCCTTAGTCATCTTTTGCCAGTTTATTTTTGGCAAATTTGAAAATATCGAAAAAACTATTTTTTTCAATATATATTTTTTCATGATTGTGCCTCAACCCCCAATTTTGACGTGAGTCGCGCACGCTCTCAACGTACAGTATGGAAGGCACTCTGTTATTTAACGTTGGTCTATTTCTGTGACTGAGACTAATCACCGACGCCAGGAGCACTCTACCCCTAACCGGAAATTTTGGCGAACCCACTAGTGTTCCAGCCAGTGGTAGCGTTCTTTAACGAGCCCAACATCCATGGACTCGGGACCTCGGTTTTACGTCTTTTCCAAAAGACGGAATATCTACATTTGTACCTCGTGCTCATTGATATAATGTCTGCGAGCTGTGACATGCTAGTCCACTGCAGGCTGTACGGGCCCTATACGATGGTTTTCCCTGATCACTCATCCAAGTACTAAACATGTTCGAAACTGCTTGACTTTTATTATCACATCAAACGCGTTCCACTACAGTGCTGGGTCGTTGCCCTTATTTCTTTATTGCTAATCATGATTAAAGTTTCTGTTCATTTTTTCCGAAACGCACCATCGCTTTGGATTTTCTCAAACAAACCGACATTTTTATACGCGGTTTGTTCTTCTTAAAGTGCCAAGCTATATCTAATATATTTATTAGTAATATTATAAAAGCTAGTGTTTGTTCAACCATGCTTTGCCGTTACGTCATAATCGGTGACGTATTCTGCTGTTTTACGTATGTCTTATATTAGGTAAATTTTTTTTCCATCTTAACCTCGAAATTATAATCAATGACATATGTTGAGAATTGTTTCCAAAATATGACCATTGAACTGTCAAAAGTAACAGATAGAATTTATGTCGACCTAAGATAAGAAATACGTTAACGACGTCATAATTCCGTCTCGTCCATTTCATGAATGAGAGAGCAAGCTGGACAATGTATGACGTAACGGCAAAGGATGGTTGAACAAACTCTTCATAACAGCTTCCAATGTGATAGTATTTATATAATCAGTTTTAAGCTCTTTTTGTCACTACAATTTTCAATGCAATGAAATTGCGGCGTCTCCTGCTTCAATAAAATTATTTTTTCTACTACCGTGCGTTTTAACCCATTTCCCCGCACGCATTTTTGTTTTGAAAGTAAAATTATGCAAATTTTGATATTATTATTCAGTTTTTTACTTCGTAAGTTATAACTGTTGTTACAACAGGTGAATAAATATTCACGAAATATATCAAATGAAATTATTTCATCTAGAAATGACTCAAAACCGTTGCCGTCACCGTGATCGTCATCTTTATGCGACCTGCAACCGATATGCCATACTCATTGACGTCATCTACTTACCAGTTAACACCAAATAACTCCACTTGACAGGCAATTCCAAGTAATTTACAGAACGCAACAAATTGTGTTTTTAATATTAATATCTGAAATAATCAGTAGTTTTTAGTTAAAGCTCTATATATGTATGTTGGAATGAAATAATTATTGAAAATTGGGTTTTATATTTTGCATATACGGTTGTAGAAAAAATAATGTTCCTAACTTATGCGTAAAGTGTCTTTCCCGCACTTGAAGGCTTGCCCGAACTGCGCTCCGCGTCGCTCGGGTTAACTGCAGCCGCGTGCCCGAAAGTGTCACTTTCTGCACTTGTTAAGAAAATAACTATTATAAACTGCTGCTAAATAACGATATATCCGATTTATAAATGCTACCAAACTTTCTTAAAAAGGTGCTATGAAACAACTAAATTTTGTAATCAATAAATGTTTTATAAATCTTTCACACAACAAATCTTAATTGCTTGCTTTATAAATATTATATAATCTTGTTTCTAAAATGTTTTTATAAAACAATTTTGTCACAAAAATCTAAACTTGCTGTCATGGAACCTTCATATAATAAGTTGCATTCTTGGAAGCAACAATAAATCAACATTAAAATAAAATTGTTGTATAAGCCAAAAATTATAAAACAACTTTGCTGGTTGGGTTTGCTGACTCTGAGACTATAAAAAAACTGTAGTTAATTTGTTAAAGCTTTTGACTCAAGAGCTCAAGAGCTCAATCAACAATCATCAAGATTAATAATACCGTTGTATACATTTTTATTCTCATTTTCAGCCGTAGTCATCACACTTTACAATTATAGCTTCCATTTAAATACTTTTGGGTTTTTAAGACGGCTTAACTCGTATTGATGTTTCTAATTGTTTCTTTAAAGAACTCGACCCAGTTTTCCCCTCCCTCATTTTTTTCCCGTCACAAGTCGCAAGATTAGAGCCATTTTAGTGAAAAGGGAGAAGATATATGTTCGCGACAGAGAATAAACGATTTTAACTATTTCCGGAAGAAGTAAAAGTTACAAATGTTCTTTTGACAACGGAATTAAATAGCGAATATACTTGATAGATATAGTTCGTCAAGAAATGTAAGGAAGAGTCCGAAGGAAATTGGCAATTTTATATAATAAATGTGCACTTAAAGTATTTCTTTAGTTGAAATCCCCATATCATTCACCAAGGTCTGAAGCCTTTTATGTGAGAAATTCGATTGTTTGAGCCAAGGATTCTGAAAAATATTTTAGGCCAGAGATCCCTTTTCCAAAATGAACTGATAATTCATACCCATAGTCAAATTACTATGAAAATCCTATCGTAAGTTTTTTCCTATACCCACACTTACCAATTTAAGAACTTGACAAAATAAATAGATATAAAATACCATGATACAAAAATGGAAGATATGATCTCCAGCCGTTCGAAATATCATTCGCCGCGCGCATGCCGTCAGGCAGATAGTGAAATTTTAAACTGTGAGCGCGGGCTAATGCATTTGATGTAATAGAACTTGCGTGTGATGCGTTGCTAATGCGTTTTTAATGAAAATGATGGTGGTTCACGTTGAATGATGTATTATTAGTATTATAAATTTTTTTTTAAGTAAGTAATCTTTATTTAGCTTCAAGCTAATTACAAACAACTAATTCTATTTATATACTGTTACGAACTCACTAATTCCAAAGCCGGTCCTGTCGCAAACGAAGAATGCGATCTTTCTAGAAAGGTTCTTTCGCAGGTAATATCTAGACTGTTCTGGAAATGTACCAGGCCATACGATGGTTTATCGCGAAAGTTCTAGAGATTTGAGGAACTAGATATAAATATATAGCGGGTTTTCGAGTAAATCGGAAAGTTGTTCAGTATACAGTGAATCGGTAAACAGTTTCAGTATACAGTGAGTGAACAGAAGTGAATATAAATAGTGTAGAAGATAAATTAGGACAATTATAATACCGAGTGTAGATAAATTAATAGACATTAAGTAGTGTGTATATAAATTAAGTTTATCATAGTGAGTGTATAATTTTATCCCACGTTAAAAACTGTTTAAATAAATAAGAAAAACATTACATTGGTGTCAGAAGTGGGATGAGCAGGACCATTGGAAAATACCTGTCCAAAGTAGTTTCCAGCCACCAGAGAGATTGGGACCAGTACCTATTTGCATTGGCGTATCGATCTGCCATCAATGAGTCCACAGGTGAAACACCTGCGAAAATCCTATTTGGACGCGAAATGAGACTTCCTTGTGACCTGGAATTTGGTTGTCGTCCTGGAGAAGATCTAGCGGGAGAAGACTACGTGATCCAGTTGAGAAAAAGGATGTACACGAATTGGTTCGAACGAATCTCCAAGTTGCCAGCGACAGAATGAAAAAACGGTACGACACGCAGGCTACAGAAGGCAGTTTCAAAGAAGGGGACAGAGTATGGTTACACAACCCAACGAGGAGAAAAGGCTTTTCTCCAAAACTACAAAAATCTTGGGAGGGTCCATACTTAATCAAGAAGAAGATCAACGACGTCATCTATCGCATAAGTAAGATCCCCAATGGAAAACCGAAAGTAGTCCACCAAAATCGACTAGCGCCTTTCGAAGGAGACCATGACAAAGAAGAAGGAGTGAACCATATCCGGGACGATCCTGACCATGCCTTCGAAAAATTTATGGGCGCATATGGAGGTACCGGTAAAGCGAGATTTGGAGTTACTACAGAGCAACGACAAGATTTGTTCACGCTCCCGGAAGACTGGCACACAACATCCCAGCCAATACAAAAAATACACGAGGTTTAGCATTCGTCTTCCGAAAGAAGTTTGGACAATCAGAAAAACTTTCAGAACAGATTCCAACCCCTGGCAAGACACTGAAACTCAAACACAACTCACGACACATCTTCTATCTCGTAACAAAGGACGAATTTGAGGATCGATCCACCTACCGGAATGTGTGGGAAGCGCTACGAAGTCTTCGAGACCACGTGCTGGAATACAACGTGAAGAAACTAGCGATGCCTAAGATAGAGAGCAACCAGTTGGATTGGCGAGTCATTAGGAATATGGTGGAAGTGATCTTCGAAGATACCGATGTCCACATTTTAATCTGCAGCTATTACCCACGTAATCAGTATCCGATGAAGACAGTACCCTGTTATTTCCATACGACCGGAAAGTGTAGAAATGGATCCAGTTGCCGATTTAAACATCCAGTCCCGGCTACACAAGAGTTCCAGGAGGAACTTACTATTAAGGAGGGGGCAATGTTACGAACTCACTAATTCCGATGACGCAAACGATGAATGCGATCTTTCTAGAAAGGTTCTTTCGCAGGTAATATCTAGATTGTTCTGGAAATGTACCAGGCCATACAATGGTTTATCGCGAAAGTTCTAGAGATTTGAGGGACTAGATATATATAGCGGGTTTTCGAGTGAATCGGAAAGTTGTTCAGTATACAGTGAATCGGTAAACAGTTTCAGTATACAGTGAGTGAACAGAAGTGAATATAAATAGTGTAGAAGATAAATTAGGACAATTATAATACCGAGTGTAGATAAATTAATAGACATTAAGTAGTGTGTATATAAATTAAGTTTATCATAGTGTGTAAGTGTTCCTTTAATAAATCAATAGTAATTAGCCATAGTGAGTGTATAATTTTATCCCACGTTAAAAACTGTTTAAATAAATAAGAAAAACATTACAATACAATATACCAAAGAAAATAACTTGAAACTAAAATGTCCCATCTCTAAGGAATAAACTCACATTTTTATTGAATATGTACACATTTTTACTGTTTTTAATATCAGTTGGTAGCGAATTATGAATTCGAAGCCCATCAGAGAACAGTGATTTCATGAGAAATAATTTACCTGTAAATTCTACATTATAATGTTGGTTTGTACGTAATAATCTGCCATGGAGTTCAAACCTAGATACTAGTAGATCAGTTAGTTACTGAGGTAATTTTTTATCAATTATCTTGTAAATCAACACCAGGTTAGCTTTTTCAACATTTTGTTGGACTGACAACCAATTCAATTGTCTAAACATATTTTCAATAGGAACGCGACTACCACATTTGAGTAATATTCTCATACATTTGTTTTGCAATATCTGTAGACGAGTTAGTTGTTCTTTGGAGCATGAAAGTAACAATGATGTGCAGTAATTGAAATGAGGAAGAATTATAGAATTGTATATGCAAAGAGAATTCATATAAAAGTGTTATATGAAATCGGAGAGCCTACCAGAGCAAAACAATAATTCTAAGATCCTGATTTAAATTTGTTTGCTCACTTCGTGAATTACATAATTACTGTATTGCAACAAAAGGAACATATTATTATACTTTCTGGATTTTTCAACATTATTTTATAACCTGTGAATTGTGAATACTTAATACTGAATCGGTTGTTTATTCCAAAATAGAAATACTACAAAACAACAATCATTTATAACGCGGGTACTGTGGAGCATTCTTTTCAACAATAAAAATGTAAAATTAACCGACAGAAACACATCCAACAATGCAAGCTTCAAACTAATTTGAGCATGCGCGATATCATATTTTCTGTTTTGTCGTATCATAATAAAATATAGTACATAAAAGCGCATTGAATAACTATCGTTAAATTGGCAAAGTAGAAATTGAAATCAATTAAAAATTCAGAGTGTTGATAAATCTGTCTAAAACTGGCTTAATATTGGTGAGCTTCAGCCTTGAATCTCCGGTTTCTTTGTTTTATCAAAATGTTTGTAACCACACTGAAGCGTTTGTCGACTAGGTATGGTGATAGAAATGTGATGAGGCATTTTCCAGCAATGTCCCACAATGCGGGAAATTGTGTTTCAATGTAGCGCTGCAACAGAACTTCTGACAGCCTTGATTGATTGATTCGACACCAACGGTCAGAGAATTAGAGTCCTCGGCACCTCAGCCTTAAGGCTTTTTGTGCTCTTACTTGTGTCTTTTATATGAAGGAGCCAGTAGTCCTTACCAGGCTTTACAGTCTTTTCACTGGGTCCTTCATGGAGAAATCCTCCCTTTGATGCTCTAGTCCTAGGATTCTGTGTGTCCAATGAGATAATGCTTCACAGTCGAAAATAATGTAAGAGGCTGTTTCCTCCTCTTCCATGCACAACCGACAAGTAGATGCCGATTGTATGCATGTGCTTCCCGGGTTTACTCACCGGTCACTTTACCTATCTGCTTTTCCGAGGTTTTTTTTTAACGTGGAGTTTCCTGTGTTCCTGTTTTTGCACATGTATCCAGTAAGAATGATGTTTAGTTTGAGTCCACCGAGATATATACAACCTCGTGCTTTATTGAAAGCCTTGGTTGATAGCCTGTACTGATGGTGACCAACTCTTCTAACATTATTCACATTGGCTTCTTCCATGGCTGTGATATTGTACTGATTTATTATCCGTTGGGAAAATTATGAATTATGAGAACTCTCAGACTCTCAACTCTCAAAGTAAAATTCTTGTGTAATGCATCTAAGCGAAGTCATGACAAATTAACATCGTCTTGAATTATTTCTGATAATTTTGACAAATATTAGAACTGTGAGCATTCTTTTCTGTTTAAATGTTGTTTAGAAAATATTAATTTACCAACAAAGGCTGATATTTGTTTTAATCAAACTGGGATTGTTATCCTGCAGCTGAAAATTAACATACCAAAGATATTACTCGGGCGACGACCCAGCACTGTAGTGGAACGCGTTAGATGCGATATTTACAGTAAAGCAAGGTCGGACATGGTTAGTACTTGGATGGGTTACCATGTCGGTGATTAGCCTCAGTCGCAGAAATAGACCGACGTTAAACAACAGAATAAAAAATAAAAAAGATATCACTCAGGTGATAAATATTTGTTCACAATTGTTCAAGTTGGTGTCTTTTTTTTCTAAAATTTACAACACAAATTTCAGAATAGAAAGAAAGCCTCTAGATATTCTTATAATGAGTTGGTACACGTAACACACAATTTCTTGAGAGTCTCAAATAGGATCTTGTGTCCATTTTTAGACAGCTTATAATTTGTGGAATGAATCAATGGAGCATGATTTGAATATAAATCCCCTTTAAATTACATTTTTGGATAAATTGAAGTTTCGAACTTGACCTTGATCATAATATATTCCTTTAATACATTCCATAATAAATTGGGCGAATATTTTACCCATAATATTTGGGAGCACCACTAATCCCAAACGTATTGGCACAATTATCGATTATCTTCATAAAAAGAGATGTGAGTAAAATAGGCCATGAAAATAACAAGCACACCATGAAAAAGGGAGTATAACAGATGTTTCTCAAAATAAAACAACAAAGAGTCAATATCCTCTCAAAGGACTTAAATAAATATCTGCTCAGTGATTTTGATAGTCTACTTCAGATGGTAACCCTTGAAGGTGGATAGGGCGAATTGTGGTTATTTATGGCAGAATCTATTGACCTCTCTTTCAGAGGTGAATGTTGTTTTGAAAAATATATTTGTTAAAAGCAATTTTTTAAATTGGTCTCAATGACTTACAATGTTTTAATATCTAGATCCTTCAAATTTTCCCAAATACAAACAACTTTAGTTCAAAAATACAAAGGTTGTCTTTTAAGTGTTGGATATAACATCACGGTTGTATCCTGTCAACAAGTATCGTATGTCAAAATAAGCTGTCATGATTATAGTTAACATGACAGGTTTCCGACAACTTCGTTCAAAGCTGTACCTAAACCACAGATTATAAAGAGAACAGATACGAAAGCTTGACAGAGAACAGTAGAAAGAGAGAGAGAGAGATGGGTGGACATACACATTTAAATGCCCATTGTCTTATGTCGGCTCCGTTCGGGCTGCTTCGCGAAATTTGTCAACAGGGTTGTCAATTTGCATAATAATTCCTTCAATTCACGATCATAGGTCTAATATTTTATAAGCATTTTTTCAAGTGTGATAGTTATACAGATACAAATATTCGATAATTACTTGTTTTAAATCAATTTTATTAACATTAAAAGAATTATACAATTGAAAAGATACTAATGTATAAAAATCATACCATAAATATATACTTTTTTCACAAACCACATCCTTGGTAACCATACACAATAACGGTGACGGCTAACCTAACCTAACATAATCAAAACGTCAAAATCACTTGTAATCTGTGCTTAAAATTCATAACGCCAATTTTGTTTGCTTCATTGTTTGAAGGCGATATTAATTGTGTTATTTGATTAATCGATTGTGCGTTGTGGTAATATTAACTATAAAAATATAGTGGTATAGATTATTATTCTTATAAAATGAATAAACATCACGGCGAAGTGTACTGTTCATACAGAGACTGTCCAAATAAGTTCCATTCAGGAACAAAAATAAATCTCTTTCGCGCAGTTTTAAATATTTAGTGGAAACTTCCGAAAAAACTAGATCCGGTACTAGAAATTGTTATTGTCCCCGAGTCAACAGTGCAATTTAGTGAGAAATTCGGAAAATATTTTAAACTGGCAGCATCGCGGCCATACCGAGTTGAAAATCCAAGGTCATTGACACGGAGCTGGAAATCGTTTGATGTTTCACCGGGATTCGTATCTGTTCTCTCAGAATTTCCAAGTTTGATGAGTCTTAAGCCAATAAAATGTTTACAATTTGTATTTGCCTTCCCGAGTTGGTTTCTGTTTCCAGCAGTACTTCATCAGTCGGCAATTTCTCGTTGGTATAGAAGCTCGACTTGAGCTGTTCCAAAAAGATCGACATGTCACATATCGTGAAATTGGACCATCATTGAGCAGTTCAAAGACCATAATAAAAAAAGTGTTACATGGAGAATTATCTGTGAAGAAAATACTTTCTCTTTGGGTACTGCATCTGTTGTCAGAAGGACAGGAATCAATTGTTTCCAAAAAAATTATGGCGACATTTGCCTCAAAAGCGGATCATGTGGCAATAATGTTTTCGGCAAGATCAAAGGACTGTAATTGTTGATTGATACATAACGATTTGTTCACTCAAATCGAAATAAAAAATCAACCCCTAACGACGAACGGTCCTCCTGCATATTTACTCAGGTGCAGAAAAAACGGGCCACCTATTATTTTTTCAAAATCGGCTTAATTTGGTTATTATTTTGGTTTTTAAATTATATTTTGTATCAACAAAGGACTTCCTTCTAAATACAAAAAGTTGAAATACATGTGTATTTTCTAGTTTTACATAAAAAAAGGACATTTTGGAAAATTCAAATTCAAAAGTTCCATATTTCATTCAAGCAATTCGAAAGGAGCTTATGTGTTTTCAATTGTTGGGCGGTTGCTAGGCAATTTTTTGTTAATACTAATATTGTCAATATCAACGTTGACAATTTTAAAGTCTTAATTATGGTTTTAAGTGCTGAAGATTGTGCTAAAGCAGTAGCCCTTGTGGAAGATGGTCGAAGCCAAAGATTTGTGGCTCGATTACTCAATGTTAGTCGTTCTACCATTCAAAGGGTGTAACAACGTTTTGGGGATACTGGAAGAAACACCAGAATGCCTGGTAGTGGTAGAATATGGGTAATTACCGCTTAAGATGACAGATTTATCGTACTAAATTCTCTAAGTGATCGTCATTTGACTTCAGTACAGACAAGAAATCGACTTCTGGAGGTTCGTGGTAAAAATGTAAGTAAATGGACAGTTCGCCAAAGATTACATGAGGTTGGGTTAAAAGCTTTTAGGCCAGCAGCTGCGCCTAAGTTACTTCCACGTCACCGGGTAGCGAGATTGCACTTTGCTCGTGAACATAGCAATTGGAATCTTATGCAATGGAGTAATATACTCTTTACCGATGAGTCCAGGTTCTCGCTACATTCACCAGACGGACGGAAACGAGTATGGAGACGAAATGGAGAACGATTCCAAGAATGTGCTTTTAGCCCTAGGCTGAGTCATAACGGAGGTTCCGTAATGGTATGGGCAGGCATATCAAGTGAAGCCTCTACGGAATTAGCGTTTATCAATGGGGGCTCACTGACTGCACAACGGTATATTGAGGAAGTTTTGGTATATCAGGTGGTTCCATTCGCTCCATTTATTGGCGATAATTTTATCCTGATGCAGGGCAACGCTAGACCTCATTCAGCGAGATGCGTCAGTGAATACTTGACAGAAGTTGGCATTGAAAAAATGAACTGGCCAGCATGTTCTCCGGACGCAAACTATAGAACATGTGTGGGACATGTTAGGCAGACGTGTTAGAAGTCGTGCTATAGCACCAACCACACTAAATGAGCTTCGTGTAGCTCTTCAAGAAGAATATTCCTCAGAATGCAGTTCGTGATCTCATTAGTGGGATGCCACGCCGTATGCAAGCAATAATTAGGGCTAGAGGAGGAAATACCAAATACTAAAGTCTATTTTATGTGTTAAATTTTGTTTTCTGTACCTCTAAAGTTTGCTGTTGTTAACATAAATTTTACTAAGTATACATGTATTTCTCCTTTATTTATGTCATTGTTTTTGCCTTGTCTTTTTATACCAGGAGGAAGTCCTTTGTTGGTAAAATATAAAAAGTGTAAACCAAAAGCCAAAATAATAAACAAATATAGCCGATTTTGAGAAAAAAATAGGGGGCCCGTTATTTTCGCACCTGAGTGTAGCTTTATATGCAATATATAAAAGACAACCCTCGTACATAAAACAGATTTTAAGATAAATATATGGTTCACCTTATGTACACACCCTGTACTATCTATCTGGAAAAAAAACTAATTATTCACATACCACAAGTAGGATTCCGTGTTCTTCTGAATATTTCCAGTAAAATGGAGGCGTAGGAATAGATAATCACCACTAAGGGTAGAGCATACATCATCACCATCCCCATGATAAGATAAGCCAATTCATGGGCGAAAGTCGGAAACGTATTGAATATGACGCATTGATGATACCACGTAACATTCGGGTGAACGTCTACATGAAACACCAACAACTGAAACACACAAAACAATTCATGAGCAATTTATGTATCGCTTATGGCATTATAAAAATTTGTAATCATGAGGATGTCGTTATAGATCGTTTCATATTTCACGGAAGATAAGAAGGGAAGAAATTCTACAACTTCTAATTAAATACGTCGAAGTTATAGCAGTTGAAGCAAATTGGAAAAGTTTTCTGACGTTTTTTATAACTCCCTTTTTTGTATCGTCATTGATTAAATCAGTTTCCTTCCTTATTTTTTTTTGACCCTATGAAGTTGATTAATAATAAGAGGAAATAAATTATTGAATATTAAAAGCCCACTCAAAATTTTATATTTGCTTTTCACATCCCGAGGCGATTATTTAAATTGTGATCTGTTTATCGGTAATGTGGAAGAAGAGGGGATTTTGATATTTTCTTTTTGTGAATTAATGAAATTTGTCAGAAAAAAACTTAATCCTGAAAAAAAGGGTACTGGAATATTTTATCCTTCATGTTTTGCATATAGAGGTAGAAAAAAACAGTGGATTCTGTGTAATCTGTATTAGAATATTGTAGGACTTGACTTTTTGATATATTTGATTTCGTAGATTCCGAAAATCCATATAAAAATGTTGAAAATTGCGATTTTTCGACCAGACTAATTTTTCCTGTTTCCACAAAACGATTTATTAGAACTCGTAAATACCAAAAATTTACATAAAAAGTGTGTAAATGGGAAAAATTTACTCTTTCCGATGACCTTGTATACGTAATTTCAAACATACGATATTCTTAATTTTCTTCCATATTTCTACACTATCAGAGAGTACGGATTTTGAGATTCAGCTGAAAACTTTTATTATTATTGACGATAAGAATTTCTTAGTGTAACTATGTACTTTTGGATTTTCTGAAAAAAGTTATTCTCCACTTTCGGATAACCCTGTATACGTAATTTCATATATCCGATGCTTTTGGTTTTTCCCATATTTTCACACTATCTGAAAGTATAGATTTCAAGTTTCAACTGAAAATTCCAATTATCATGGACTCTACGAATTTTTTAGTGTAACCATGTACTTTTTCTCATTTCTCTTATATTTCAAAAATTCCAAAATACGTATCCGCAACCTTCCAATGATTTTCTCTCTGGAAATTTACTAATGCGACCCCGTAAATTCCGAAAATTTGCACAAGAATATTGTAGGACATGAAGTTTAGAAGTTACAGACATTTTAAACTCGAAAAATTCCGTATTTTGACAAACTTACTCTTGCAATTTTCACAGTAATTCCATAACGAGTTCTCCTATCGTACTCTACTCAACGCTTTTCGATTGAGCATAAAATTTTTCATAAGTTCCGAGATCTTCAGTATTCTGAAATATTAAGTAGAAAAAACGCGACTAAACTTTGCGGTTGTGACTAATTTTAAATAATTTTTCGCGCGATCGATCTTTTTTGTTTATTTACAGCATCGGTTATCAGGACGGTAGGTTGTGTTAACTGGTTTCTAAGTCTAACACGTCGGTAAGTGATTTACTTACCGTCCAGACGTCGGTAAGTAAATTACTTACCGACGTCTTAGCCCTACATACATTTAAGTGGTCCTAAATAATAAATTACTTCATTCATTACACAAAAGGAACAACAAAATATAGGAAGATTTATATTTTTTTAATGAGAAGAACCGAACAGAACAATATTAAAAGTAATAAAAACAATTTCACCAAAATGCAAATTATATTTTAAAATGATCGAAAAGTATAAATGTCACTATTGACATTTCGTTTATTTCGAAGAAATTTGAATTATTTTATTCGAAATTCGAATATTTCAATACGATCGCGCGAAAAATGGTATAAGCATCTCGAACGTTAAGGGTAATACCGTTCTCCAGAAAATTGGATCCAAACATTGCTGTCGACCGGTAAACAACCCTTACCGTTCTTAATACTTAATATACTATTCCGATGATTTTCTCTCAAGGAATTATCTAATTCGACCCCTGGAGATTCCAAAAATCTGCATTAAAATATAGTAGAACATGAAGTTCAGAAGTTACAGTGAGTGGAACTTCGAAAAATTCCGCATTTTTACATTTTTTCAATTTTTTTTCATTAACTTCTCAACACTGTGTGTCTTAATACATTTGAGTATGGAAATCTATTAATTTGAT
>CAJUYG010000554.1:0-25013 GCA_910591675.1 Galerucella calmariensis | reverse complement strand
GACATCGATATATGGCATCACAGTAATAAAAAGAATGTGATTTTTTTTGAAAATTCTTATTTTCCAATTTTTACGACCCTTGTATCGTTTGTCGGCGTATTTTGAATATGGAATACGGAAGCCTATTATATTATCAATCTTTGTGCAAAATTTGAATGAGAGACATCGATATATGGCATTAAAAAACGCAAGACCGCAAGACTCTTGCAGGCTTAGTCTTGGTCTTGTATAAGTCTTGCAATTCTAAGTCTTGGTCTTGCATAAGTCTTGCACTGCTCGGTCTTGGTCTTGGTCTTGCAGCCTGAAGCTAGTCTTGGTCTTGGTCTTGCATTTTCTGCAAGACCAAGACCAAGACCGCAAGACCAAAACTATTGCAAAGAGAAATTTTTCCGATAAAGAAAAGCTCTTGTGTTTTTACTGTTGATAAAACCATTAATGATTAGAATCAACAACTTTATTACTTTACTACCCCATAGTCAAATAGAACAGTATCCAATATTGGGCGTTTCAGTTTAAACTTGTTTAACTTAGCTTTAACCATAGAAGTGTATACCAACTCAGAATTATGAACTAGTTCAATGCTTAAACGGTTTCAACACGAAATATTTACAGGGTGTAACCAAAAAATATTGGTCATAAATAATACCACATGGTCTATGGTCAAAAATAGATTTCTCTAGAACGGCTTGGTATTTTTACGTGCGTTATTTTGTGAGCAAGTTCAACTAGAAAATAACAGATTTTTGACACTGTCTTACTGATCAGGGCGTCCAAATTATCTTAACAATCCATAGTAATGAGAGCCCAAGATGCAAATACTTTCAAATATCCGCCTCCAATTAACAGCAAATCCGGCTTTCCTACCTCATGGAGAACATTTATATAAGAAAATGAAAATATTCGAAATTTTTTTTAACGGCTGGCTTGTTTTTGTAAGCTTTGAGAAAAAATGATGTACTGGAAAATTAAACTAAAATCCGAGAGAGTAGGTAATGGAATGTCCTTCAAAGGATATCTGCAGTATCACAGAAAGCATTCTTATGCTAGTTACAGAAAGTAGAGAAACTTTTTCAGGGATTTGCCCTGGATTTTGTTGGAAATCCTCGCCTTTACTGTTCAACATTTTTGTAGCTAATTAAATTTCTTAAATTTTTAACTTCCATCGAAACTTATTTCCTTCAAATTGAACTTACTTGAGGGGCGCTACAAATACATGCTCCTATCCAAGCAGCTGCCACCATCACCTTTTCTCTGCCACCACCCATATCCAGTGGTTTTAACACCGCATAGAATCTGCAATAAAAAAAAAATTAGTACGGTTCTGGATGATGTTTTTAATAATGACATTACTTGTAATCAAATTTGTTGTCATTTCCCGAAATAAATGAATTTAATAATTTTCCAGACCAAAAACGCCGAATTCATCGGCGCATATGATTGGTTTACCATTCAAATTTTGATTCGACCTTTTTTTCCTTAAACTGTAACAACTTATTTTATGAAAATGATGGGTGTTCGCAGCGTAAAATTTTACTGGGCCAACTTCATATTCCGGAAATTTTCTTATCGTTTTTCATTACGCAAAAAACGGAATAGAATTTCCACCTTAAACTTTATAGTCCCATTTCCTGCTAAAATCAATTTTAAAAGCTATTTAAGACATCGTACTTAACGTGAAATGCGACAAAGGTCAAGTATAAATCAGTGTTATGCCGAGTTATGCACCATCAGAATCAAAAAGTACGAAAATGGAAAAAGGGACTGGGCTACTCTGGAAAGTAATCCAGGCAAAAGAGAGAGCTTGTTTAAACGTCACAGGAGCCATGAGAACAACATCAACCGCAGCAATGGAGCTAATTACTGGTCTGACCCCTCTGGACCTGTACGTCAAGGAGGTTGCGTTAATGGCCATGGTACGATTGCGCACGGCTGGTGTAAGCCCCGAAGTAGGAGTGGTCCAGTTGAAGTTAAGCATATGACAGGGAGCGCTTACTGCGCTACCTCTGCTGCAGGCAGCCAATGATGCAATTGAACCCAGGTTTTTGTTTAACAAACCCTACAAAATACAAATAAAACAGAACACAGAGCCAGATGCTGCAAATGCAATACGCATATATACAGATGGTTCAAAAATGGAAGAAGGCTCAGGATGTGGAGTTTACTCGAGAGCACTAAGCCTAAGGATTAAGTGAGGAATGGGGAGCAATACCAGCGTGGTTTAAACAGCTGGTATCTTAATTGCCACAAAAGAACTAACCAGAAGAGGAATTTCTGGCAAAAACATAATAGTAGACAAGCCCTATTAGCCTTGAACAGACAACGTGTTATATCGAGGCTAGTACTAGAGTGCCACCAAGATTTAGCTAACGCCTCGGCAGATAACAATATTATCCTGAGGTGGGTTGAAGGGCACGACAGGAGTAAAGGAAATCGCATTGCCGATTCTTTAGCCAGGGAAGCCGCTGGACTAAAAATTCTAGGACCCAGTGACACCTATGGCCTAACGACTTCGACAATTGCGGAACTAGCCAAACTTTACACCCATGCTCAATTCCTTAAGAGATGGGATGGAATCAAAGGATGCAGTCTTGCCAGGATCACCCTGGGCGATTCTGGGAAGCTAGCGCCGAAGAAATATTTGGCGATAACCAGGAAAAACCTACGTTTAACAGAAGGATTTCCGACTGGCCACTGTCAACTAAGAAAACACCTCCATACTATGGGGCTAGTGGACACACCTCCATGCAGGATGTGTGAAAAGGAAGATGAAACTGTCAGGCATGTCTTATGCGAGTGTCGGGAGTTATCGTCAATAAGAGAGTGTGTGTTCGGTGAGTCTTGGCCTACACCTGCCGATATAAAGGAGATGTCTCCTAGTGACCTGTCCACCTCCCTGAGAAGGACAGGATGGACGATGACCTAGGAGGACAACTCCTTGGGAGGATGTACAATGGGTAAGATGTAAGTGCTGCGAGCCTACACTCACCCTCCCTACTCTACAGATATAGATACAGAGGCAGGCTATTTTACTAATTGTTCCAGATGCTTCACAAAAATCTGATCTCAGAGTATTCACATTAATTCTCATTAAAACATCTCAAAAAGGACAGTAGAGCATGCAGATTCTGTGACGATGCAGATATATATGTATATTGAGGTAACATTCACTGAGACCTAAGAGATCTTTTGTGCTCCATTGCTTCTACTTGTCTTCTGAGGAAAGTCTAAGACACTAGAAGCTCTTTAGTACTATTTCCCGGATGAATTTTAGGATCTGCAGGCTTCAACTTAGATGGATGTCCCTCTTCTATCCCTCGTACCGTTTCCTCGAATATCGTTTTCCCACCAACATATCCCTCCGTTTCTGTTCCTATAAGACAGTGCCCCCCTCCTACGACTAGTCAGTTATCTTTGAGGGG
Source organism: Galerucella calmariensis (assembly GCA_910591675.1). Classification (NCBI taxonomy): domain Eukaryota; kingdom Metazoa; phylum Arthropoda; class Insecta; order Coleoptera; family Chrysomelidae; genus Galerucella; species Galerucella calmariensis. The sequence goes on along the minus strand of CAJUYG010000554.1, from coordinate 21,594 downwards.
AACACAAAGTTAGACCTATAAGATAACTAGTGGTGGAGTTGGCAGTTTGGGGCTGAGAAATCGTACTGAACCTTAACCGCCCTAACCTACTTCTTCCTATTTCTTGGTGATGACTCCAAAGGAGGAGGAAATTATTTTTCTAAGTGCGGTTTTTCCATAATCCAGCTAAGTGCAGCGTCGAAGAAAAAAATGTATGAGTCCATTCATGTGAATTCAATCCTTTTTTTTATTTTATCAACTTATCATTATTACTGTAAAATTGAAATAATGGAAACAAAAAAGTTATGTACTTTTTCATTTTGGGCCAATGTTATTTCAAATTGATTCATTCTCTGCAATATATCTTCTAGTATCTCAATTTGTTTCCGGGTTATGACAATGTCTCGAGCTAAAATGTTTCATTAAATCTAACTGCATGGTTTGAAGTAGACCACATTGTTATTTCATTACAGATAATTGTTGAGTTACTTCTACTTCAACAGTTAGTCGGGTCTCAAAGTTCGCCAAAACTTCTGAACTGTGACATAAGCAAAAATAAATGACTCTCCAGGCAGAAACTGTTTGTTAGTTATTCAAATATAAGTTTAATTCAAGCAATAGCACGGTATTTACATAATAATGTTTGTGTTGAATATTATTAAATTTGAAGGAAATACGCCAGTCCATTTTCCTTTCTCTATTATTCACAAATGAAATGTATAAAATCAAAAAGTACTAGATTAGGGCACGTTGTAAATTAATATTAATTCATATTAAAACTTGAACTGGCTCAAACATTTCATTCGAATATAGTCCACTTTTTCGTACTCTTTTTAATGTGGAAAGAGTCACAAAGTAAGTTTTTGGAGAGTATACTGATATTTGGATATTCAAAATATATATTTTCCTACTACCACTATCGAAAGTCGTTTTCTGCGCCTTGAAAAGCAACTGCAAAGTTGATGTTTTTTGCGAGCTGTCATAATTTGACATTATTGGCGCTCTTAAACAAAAAGTAACTTTGGCGCTCATCTAATTTTATTTATAAATAAAAAAAAGTTGTTATTTTAATATGAACTGTAAAATAAGTAGTTTATCTACGACCACCTTTAAAATTAGTCATTCACGAACCAAAAAAAAAGTGTGAAATCATACATTATATATATTGAAATATATTGAAATCATACATTATATACATTGAAAAGCGTGCGTAAATGAACAACGCTTTTTATATGGGACTCTCATTATAACACCCAAAAACGTGCGTAAATGACCAATGCTTTGGCGTCACTCAGAGTGCTGTATCGAAAATTAAAAAAAAATTCCAAGACACAAATGACGTGAAGGAACGCCCCAGAAGTGACAGAAATCGATGCACACAAGCAACACAAGATCTGCAGATAACATTTGATACCTCGAAGAAATCGTTTGGCATCTTTCAAGTGGTATCTCCAGAGAAATTGTTAGGCTTAAAGGACTGAATATTTCACGGCAAACAATAGCACGCAGACTAAATACAGTAAATTTGTATCGTAGAAGACCCTTACGTGCTCCCAAACCAACCTATCAATGCAAAATTGTGAGGTTGCAATGGGCTCGAGAAATTTCACATCATGGTCCTAGCTGGAATAACGTGATGTTCTCTGATGAATTAAAAATTGGCTTGGTTTGTGATTCGCGAAGAACACTAGTTTGGAGGGCCCGACTAGAAACAGCCCAACTGCGTGTCCCGCATTTGAAGGGGGGAGTATTATGGTTTGGGGTGGTATTATGAGTGGCACACGGACGCCTCTACTGGTTCTGAAGAGGAGAGTCCCTGGTGCTGTATACATCGAGGAGGTTTTAAATCCTGTCGTGCGTCTATTCCGAGGGGTAGTAGGTAAAAGATTTGTGTTTATGCATAACAACGCACCTCCGCATCGAACAGCAGCAGTACAAAATTTTCTGGAAGGAGGAGGGATATCCACAATATGGTGGCCCTCAAATTTCCCTGACATGAACGTCATTGAACATACCTGAGACATTCTCAAAACACGCATTAAGAAGTGAAACAATCCTCCTATTACACTACGAGCACTAAAATATGATGCTCGTGAAGAATGGGAGAGAATTTCGCAAGCCCAGCTCGACTATTTAATCGACAGCATGCCAAATCGCCCGCAGTCATAGGAGGAAATACTGATCATTTATTTTATAAAAAAATATTTTTTTCTATACTAATTATATTTTAAATGTAAGTGGTACATTGTAAATTTTTCACACCATAAGACTAAACCATTTTTTTGCATATTGTTTATCTGTCTTTGAGATTTGTTTGGTATTGATGGTAGCGAAATGATGTTTAATTATTCAGAAATTTTTTTATATGAAAATCAAAAAAAATATGAAATATTCCAATATTCCAAACTTTTGGACATATGTGTATTTGTTTATAGAAAATTTATTTTTATGTTTTTTAACCCCTTCAAAGCACATTTTTTTTATTTTTTCTTCATGTAGTCGCAGATAAAGTTTTGTAGGACATTTGATCGTGGAGTACTTTTGCGCACTCGTTACGAAAAAGGCACTCGGTACTTTCGTGCCTTGCATTTTCGCAACTCGTGCGCAAAAGTATAACTCCACGCACTTGTATCATAAATAACTATTACCTAACTAGTGCGGAAAGGGATACTTCTCCGCACGTTTTTGCAGACGGCCGAACGATGCATAAGCGGAGTTCGGCCAGCAACCGCGTGCGGAAAAGTCACTTTACGCACGTGTTAGGTACACTATTTTTTCCACTACCATGAGGAAAAGAACCCAAAAGATAATACCCAAAAGCCAAAAGAAATATTTATTATTAAATACATATCACAAATTAATTATTATCATTTGATATTCATTTGATGAGGCTCATACCAGGGCCATAAAAAATTATTGGAACATACGTTTCTTTTTATTAAAGATTATAGCAGAATTTCAAGGAATTTCTTAATTTTTCAGTCATTTGGTAAACTACAACCATACAAATATATATTTTGAATATTCAAATGTCAGTATAGTCCCCAAAAACTTGACAAATTAACTTTCCGCACTAAAATGAGTGCGGAAAAGTTGACTACGCTAGTAGAAAAAAATACTTTTGTCGATTTTCTAATGCTAAGGCATCCAACAGTATGTTTCGTAATAATTGAATGAGAAATGGGGAAATCTAAAAAATATCTGACAATAATGTAATAAATGTTGCCTACGTACATAGGTACACGAGACTGCAATCAGGAAACTGCTAAGTACAATGGAAATTAATTTCATTTTGGTGTGATCGTCGAAAAAAATCTTGTGTGTACTTTTAGCAGAAAGTCCCTTGGTAGTCTCGACAGATTGACGCACTCCACTGACGCGTCGCGCGGCAACTTTCTGTCTTGACAGCCTCAAAGTTACTTTCTGCTTAAGAGCGCCAATAATGTCAAATTATGACAGCTCGCGGAAAATATCAAAAAACGATAGCCGGAGAGCCAAAGCCAAAAAACTGTTTCAATTTCTCAAGGCTGGTTTTTTGTTCAATCATTATAGCCGATGGGTACTCAAACATGCTCCGGTCAGTCAAGCGTGCTGTAAATTGGGTGGCTCAGGTGCGATATCAAAGGTGTATCATGGAGAACAAAATGAATTTCTTAAAGCTGAAAATTATTATACAACTTATCTAATGTATATAAATGAAAGTTGTGTTGGTCAGTCAGTCATATATTAGAACAGAGCTGGTCAGTCAGTCCGGATAGATGTATGATAAATAAATTAAGTGCAATTCGTTTCTTTAGCTTCAAATTTTGTCGAAGGGTTCAAAACTATGTATTGAACATGAAAAAATTTGTCAGTCATATGTTCAGTAGAACAACTTCCGTCAGTCAGGTGGAAAAGGTAAAGAAATATCGCGCGCGCCGTTTGAGTTTCAGGCTGCGTATCACACTATTTCTACGTCATCTATTGTTATTTTAACAATCAAAAAACGTCATTTGATGTTTTAATTTGTGGTTTTATGAATATTTACCATTTGCATCGCATTGACAAACGATTTATTCAATCATTTGATACGTTTCAAGCGATGATATTATTATGCAAAAAAATTACCTAAAAATTGAGGATTTAGAAAAACTTATCTACACCAGAAAATATCATTTGATAATGTAATTTTGGTTATTGTCGTGATTTATAATTCAGTTACGTTCTTGAACAATTAATTAATCCATATGTTAAATTCGTATGAGATGTAATTTCGCAAAATATACGTGCTTATAAAGTAGCATTAATTATCGAAGGTATGAAAAATAGGGAATTGAATTTATTACGTTGGAGATATAATGTATTTCTCTCACGTTGGAAATAAAATGTGTGCAAATGAACGGGTATATTGAAAACGAGCTAGATAAGACATAGGTATACTCGTCGGTGAGCTGCTACGGCACGCTTGACTGACCGGAGTATGTTTGTGTACCGATTGAACAAAAAACCAGCCTTGAGAAATTGAAACAGATTTTTGGCTCTGGCTCTTAGACTAGGACTTTCGATAGTAGTCGTAGAAAAATAGCTATTGTATGGTAGTAATATACCAAATGACTGGAAAATCAAGAAATTTATTAGAATTCTGCTGTAATTTTTGATGAAAAGAAAGGTATGTTTCAATAATTTTTCAATGGTCTTTGTATAAGTCTCTTCCAATGAATGTCAAATAATAGTAATTAATTTGTTGATATATATTTAATAATAAATATTTCTTCATGTTAACTACGACCAATTTGTAGCACTATTAATTCCCCATGCAGCAAACTATCAAATTATATATTAAAAATCATTGAACCCCTCGCAGGACAGACAGATTCATACATCAAAAATAGCAATCATTTTTTAGAAAAACTATCAGATTTAAAGTCCAAGAAAAGCCATTATTTGGTCAGTTTTGATGTAGTTAGTCTCTTCACGGTACAGAAAACAATAGAACTTGTCGAATCAAAATTAGAAATAGATCAGACCCTTACAGAAAGGACCAAATTGAGCGTAGCAGCAATAATAGAATTATTAAAATTACGTATAACAAAAACATATTTTCAGTTCAATGATGATTTTTATAAACAGAATTTTGGTCTTGCCATGTGCTCTTGCCTCTCACCAATTCTATCAAATATTTACATGGAACATTTTGAAGCCAAAATAGTGAATAATCAAAAATTAAAACCAATTGTCTGGTGGAGATATGTAGACATTTTTGCAATATGGCCTTATGACTTAGTATCTCTGAATGATTTTTTAATAAATATAAATGAAGGAGAAAAATCTATAAAATTTGAAATTGAAATTGAAAATAACAATTTTTTACCATTTTTGGGTATTCTTATCAATAAAACACCTACAGGGTATGAAACAAGTGTTGTATTTGAATTTTGAATCAAATCATGCTATAAGCGTCGAAAAAGGGTAGTAAAATCTTTATACGATAGGGCCAGAATCATTTGTTCTAATGATAATCATTTCACAAAGGAGAAAACTCTATTGAAAAATGTTTTAAATGCCAATAATTACCCGGCAGAATTTGAATAAAGAAATCAAGAATATAGAGAAAGGCTCATTGTTAATACCCCATGTTAATAACAATAATATTAATAATTCAGCTAACATAATTTTTGAAAACTTGACAATACCGTATGTTAGGGGTTCGTCAGAAAGAATTAGGAAAATTGATAATCAATTTAATATTCGAACCAGCTTTAAATCTAACAATACTTTGAGATCTATCTTAACAAAAACGAAACCAAAAAATGAAGAACAATCTTCAGAAAGTTGCATATAATATCAAATATCTTGTGAATGCGACAAATTCTATTTAGGTGAAACATCTAGACCATCGAAAGTCCGAATAAGTGAACATAAAAAATACATCAAACATAGGGAGTTCTTTAAGTCAGGTATTTGTAAACATGCTTGGGAAGAGGGGCATAAAATTCAATGGGATTCGACAAAAATAATATTGAAGGAGCCCAATAATAAAAGACGAAAAATCAAAGAAAGTGCTTTAATACAACTAAATGCAGATAAATGTGTAGCTAGTATTTAAGCCGAATGTAGTCAAATTTGGTTACCAATGTTAGAAAGAGAAATTTCCAATAATAAATTACCTGCGTTATCAGGATAGGATCATAAGTTTTTATCCAGGTTTTCTTATGATTTATCATTGGAATAGTTGTTAATCGATACACACTTCAATACACAAAATCACCAAACTGAGTTATACATGTTTTGAAAACAAAAATGATCATACACAAAAAAGTAACAACAAACGCGTTTTATTAACAACATTTCCAAATTAAGCTAAAAAAAGCGCTATCCCAATAAAAATCGTTCCTGGAACGTGCACCTCACTGGATTCCATTTCTAGTAGACTATCATATCGTTAGAATGTCATAAAATAAAATATTTTATTTCACATTTTACCAGAGGTGTGATCTACTATGAATGGACCTTGATAAAATTTGACAACAGAGTTTTGTAGTCTCAAACTTCAAAATATTATTGATTGTCTAATTGTCATATTTTTTCGTTGTGTCAGATAGGGACCAAAAATTATTTTACTAATTTTATTACTAATTAATCTTGACAACGGTAGCTGGAACGCTACCAAAACGTCGGAATAAAAAATAAAAAACATTATTGTGGTTTGATTCTAGAAGGGTAGTATATGAACGCCTTCGAGTGAGAAAGCCCGGGTATGTCCGCTTAGTACGTGTAGGTTTTCCTCTCCGCCCAGGTAGCTATAGCTGATCTACCAGTGCTTTCCGCAATGCCAAAAATGGTTCTGGACCGATGAATAAAGTCTCTGATCCCTTTTTTGTCAGAGTGTCGGCCTCTTCATTGCCATCTACTCCTCGATGCGGCGGCACCCAGGTCAGAATGACTCTGTTTCCCTTGCCTAGTATTTCAAGGGATTGTAGACAGTTGTTATATACCATCTTAGATTTCATCCTCTTCGAGCTCAGTGAATGAGCAGCCTGGATATCCGACAATCCCATAACAAGATCTACATTCAGTAAATTAGTGGAAAAGTTTAGCGAAACTGGTTTTGTTAAAGATTTATATCCAAATCAGGGAGCAGAAAAACTGTATCAACTGAAAACAAATCTTTAGACAAATATCCAGGGAGATTGATATTTCGCAAACATCCGTAATGAAATTAATTCCATCCAATTACCGATAAAGGTAAACAGAAAGCCAGAAAAATACATCGATCCCTTGAAAAGTTTAAATAATTCAGCGACCCAACGAACTGCAGAGGCATTAACAGTGTGGCCCAATAAGAGGACTATTCATCTCATATTTTCCAGACCATACTAATGCTTGAGAAAAACAATAAATTTAGACATACAACATTCTTTGTGGATAATTTCCTCTTAATTCTTATAATTAACAGAAAGGAAATCATTTCTGCCACTTATTATGCTTTTTAATTGAGCACGATTAATTTTGTAAACAAAGTATTTATACGTTATGCGAAGCAAAGAAATTAGAACTTGCATCCATAAATTCAAGTCTCTAGAGAATTCTGTATTAATTGCTGGAGATTATCATATTTTTACGTCCAACATTAAAGGGTTGTTCTCTTGCTTTTAACAAACTTCTGACAATATTTCTGTATAAATACGACAGTTTAATCGTGGAAAATGTGTGTCCAATAAATTGAGAAGGAAATGTGTCGAAAATAAGATCAAATTTCCTTTATAATTGGTATTATAACCAAGTAGTCCAGTAGATGAAGGGACAAAGCTCGTGAAGAGTCACTTTGGGCTCAATTTGTAGGTCATGACAGGTATTTTTAAACGGGATTGAGTTCACGGAAAGGAAGAGGAGAATGGCCCACAATACTCTGAAAAACTGGTTTCCCGCTAATATCTGGCTCAATATTGGAGTAAGAGAATTTTTTCCAGAAAGAAATGAAGATCGTCTTATTATCTACAGAAATGGTCCCTATCATTATTTTCGAAAATTCGATAGTTATCGAGAAAAATGAGACCTAAAAGTCTCCTCATTTCAGCCGCTGCTCTGCCTGTAGGAATTCTTTTTTTTAATTATTGATACGCATCGACCATGGAGGTCATTAGCGAAATTGTGGTGTACGAAAGTTACAAAGAAAGCAAAATTATATAAGATTCAGAAAATCGGTTGATTTAAGAAACGCCTTCAAGTTCTGCACATTACATGAGGGTCCCAGTAAGTCCGCTAATTCACATGATTGAAGCTGCCCCTGCTGTCGCTTCGCCATTAATTGTGGACATTGAATGAGCAGGTGCTTGACAGTTAGCGTTTCATTACAATAGTTACACTTTGGTTTAGGATCGTTGCTGAAGAGATCGCTGTGTGTTAGCCAAGTGTGGCCTAAGCGTAGTCTGGTTAGAAGCATTTGATCACGGCGATTTTTGGGTAATATAGACCATGGTTTTGTTGACTTCGCACGTTTCCACCGGTTTTCCCACGCACTCTTCACTTGAGCATTAACTGCACTTTTTACATCCGCGATCACTGATAAACTAGTTGTTTCCGTATTGCCATTTTCTGCAGCTTGTTTGGCATATTTGTCTGCTTCTTCGTTGCCATGCATTCCTATGTGGGATGGTATCCAGATGAAAACAACGTTCTTGCGGCTTTGTTGGGCAGTGTTGAGTTCCTGTTTAATTTCATTCACGAGAGGATGGTCTGAGTAAATGGTTTGTGAGGTTTTTAAAGCACTGAGGGAGTCTGTGAGAATGAGATGCATTTATGAGGATTGAGGCTTGATGTCTATGCATTAGCTTGTAAGCGGGCGGAAGAATTGTTCCATAACTTGGCAAAAAATTGACGTTTTCCGATGATTTAAAGTTCATCGCAATGGGAAGACCCGTAGCTTCCATGGGGTTTTTTCCACACGATTTTGAGACTATTTTATTACCTAATTTGTTCATATTTTTTGAGAAATTAGTCTTTTATCCCAATTTTTAATTAATCGCATTAAGTTTTCTCTTGTTTAAAAACACCTGCCTTGACCTACAAATTGAGCCCAAAGTGACTCTTTAGGAGCCTCCAATATTTTCAGGTTTTCAGATACTAAACTATTGATCCTACATGATTAGACTTACTGACGATGTACTGGGTGTTCCAATAGGAATTGATCTAGGTTATTACTTAAAAACTGCTTCGGAAATGAAATTTTCATGATAAACGGTGCCTCGAAAAAATCTGGTCTTGTTGATACACTTGTGAAATTTTAATATACAATACAAGCCATACATGAAACATAGAGACCAGGATATTAGTGAATCATAGGGTACATTCCCAATTTAGTTGGGAAGACCTACATTTCCTCGTTCAAAACGGTTTTGTCAACTTCGACGATTACAAAAGAAAAGCTGGAGGCTTAGTGTCGAAGTGGGTTGTTCCTAAAAGCAGGAAATTGATGATATATTGAGTTGCATACTACTCAGTTGACTCCAGTGGCATACAAAATTTTTGTCTCAAGATTTTTTTATCGAGTATCCTTTTTAAGTCCGTTGGTTTCAAAAGTTTGAAGAATTGGGTATAAGAAGAAAGGAGTGCACGATTTAAAAGAGTGTCTGAAAAATGTAGAGTGACCTAATCTCTTATTATATTTCAACACGTTTTCAAGAGTGATCTAGTAAAACCAAAATTACGGTCGCTTTTCTTTAACAAAGCTCCCACTTTCTCCATAGAAATATACGCGGAAGTTTTTGTAAAACATGATTATCGTATAAAAAAGGATTGATTTCCACTCTTATCGTGAAAAGGACGGAATTAGGAATATATATTTTATAATCGTACAGCACTGATTTAATAATCAAAATGACCCAGTTTTCTTTCAAGTGGTTTTTTCATCAATCAATCTATGTCTTGATTTTGCAATCTAAAAAAAGCGTTTAATACATTTTAAAACTTGGCTAGTCATTTTAATATTTCTACAAAGTGAGAATAAATCAGTGAAGCTTCCAGTGACTTTCCAATGTCACACAATTTTTCCAGATTTTCTTCAGTTCACTTGAAAAATTCAGTTTTTGTTTTGTTGGATGTAATTTCTATTCAAATTAAATACTGACCTGTCTATGCTGATGCAAACTAGAATAAAACTGGAGAGATACAATCCAAATATACGCAAGAACATCATTATCCTGCACATTGCATCCCCAGCCAACCATTGAACTGTGGCCGCCCACGCTATTTCAATTGGCATCATGAGGAATGTCACCTGCAAAAAACGTTTTTGATATCAACAATATTTTGATCACAGGACCAAATTTTATAAACAACTTTTATCTAATTCCGCTATCAAATGTGACACTTTAAGTCACTCCTTGACGTTAGGTAACGTCACATTTTTCATAACCTTCATATATCATCTGTATGTTCCTACCGAAACGTTGAAATAAAGAATTCAAAAATATTGTGGTTTAATTTCCCAAGAAATTAAAAAAAGAACTTCATATATCAGTTATGAAAAGTAGTTATCTAAAAACTTTACCTAACTGTTTAAGTTTCAACATAGAGATACTATACATGAGTTCAAAGAATAATTTATTAATTGGGTAGGTACTGCCAAAACTGACAATTATTTTATCATTTAATCCGACAATTACCCCATAATTTTAATTCTATAGTATTTTTAGATTTATAAACATTGAAAAAAACATCATTAAGGACACAGTTATTCAAAGTAAGTCAATTTTCTGGGTGAATACTTCATAGTAACAATACTCTTAACACCATTTGAATCCACTTTAATATCACCATTGTAATTGAAGATTTTATCAAATATTATAAAAGCGCGGAATTAGATAAAACGTTGTACGTAAACACGTTATGAAGAGAGCAACATTGTTCAACTCGCGTAATTTGCAGAACTCGCTGGCGCTCGTTATGGCAAATATCACGCTTGTTGAACAATATCGCTCTTTCCATAACTAGTTACGTAAATATCTATTAAAGTTCACCTTCAGAGGTGACTTGATTGGTGTAGTAGTGTACTATTCAACAAGCATGTAATGATTTATGTCGCGAGCAAATGACAATAACACCTAAATGAATATCAGCCATTATAGGCGAGTGAAATATTATATTTCGTCCACTACTATTAATCACCCGTTTATGAATGAATTTTCTTATCTTTTCTCCAATTTAGGGAGGGATTTTTTTGTTGTGGAATATTATTCATTTCAGTCTCAGATTCGCTTTCCATATTACATTTTCTAATAATTGCTGTGCCTTTGACGTTTGTTCTAGAGTCCAATCTAATTTTTTTATTTGTCAAAATCAGTGGGTATCTCATTTGGATATTCAGGTTAACCATAGCTAAAGTGAAAATAGTTTCATGTAAACTGAGTGGTGAATGTATTTTTGACCGAGAGTAGAGAATAGAAAGGAAAGTATCAATCTCTAATGATAGCTTAAGATTTTTTTTTAACCACCAGCAACCCTAACCATCACAACAAACTCATCTCCTCACACATACAACACCTTTACTGTCTTATTGATAAAAATTTATTACCCCGCCGTTACTCTTAGATTAGTCAGAGACTAGTTACTCTGAGACTAGCGTCGGTTTAAAGGAGTAATACAATTGCTATTAATAAACTCCGACTAAGGAGGTAATAGTTACTCTATCATTATATGATCATTATTACTGGATTAGGACATGACTTAAGGAAGATTTACAGTTTTATGGTAGGAATTGACCAATAGCGTGACGTTATGGTGACATCTGTTCTGTTTTTTATTGTGACATGTGTCAGTGCTCTGTTCATTAATTTCAAAAATAGCAAGTTATCTCATTATTATTATCATCTCTCAGTTTGTATTTTGTGTTAAAAGTAGTATATTTGCATGAAATTCACTTGCAAATTGAAGAAATCAAAAAAAGCGTGCAGAGGAGGAACTCCAGATTACTATGCAACATGAAACATTTTGAAACAAAAAGAAAAGGAAAAATTAAATAGAAAATGATGGAAATATTTTATTTTTGATTTGATAGCTGCAAATTCCTCTCATAACTGATTTTTGTGAAATTTTGTAGAGATTTATTATTATTCATTATACATTATGTAAGTATTAAGTACTTGAATTTATAATATATACAATTCAATTTTATTTTGATTGTTTTTGAGGCTTATTTACTTGTTTTGTTGGTTTAATACAAATACTAAAAGTGTCACCACATGTCGGTTCTCTATTCACTTAACTGAGTAAACTATCAACCATATTAAACTCCTCCATTCACCTCAATCATGTATTCCTTTTGGGAATTGAGAAAGCACCTTGATGGTACAAACCTCGTTGTCGTATTAATTTAACTATTCCGACGGTTCATATTCATCTAAATGCACTACCACATTTTCTTTTACCGTTTCTATATCCTTTTGGGAATTTATATAGTTACATCTACAACAAAATTAACAAATACTCCTATTCATTATTTCGGGCAAAACAGTGAATGTCAGAATTACTGTTCACATTTCAACAAGAAGGAGAAACATATTTTAAGTTTCATGCGACATTTCAAATGAAATACAGAAATTTCGTTTGTGTGAATTAACTGTTAAGATTGACAAATATTAATAGCCATCAAGCGAGTTATAGTATTCACAATTTCTTATAACCAAAAATTGATACATTTTGAATCCCTTCTTATTGACAATTATACAGTGCTATTCAAAAGTCCCCTTCCCCCCTCGTATCTTTTGAACTGCTACACTTAAATTAATAAAATTTGGAGGGTGGAAATAAAGTGTTGTAAACTTCTCTGCGAATGGCAACAGGTGACGTAATAGTAATAGATGACGTCACAGGACTTATGGCAAGTGATATCTCGTTTGAAAGGCATTGACATTGGCTACATAGCCATATTAATTTTGTTTGGGTTTAAACTAATTTTGATGGATAAATTAAATAAATACAAAAATTATTGAAATTATTTTTTTAAATTTAATTAATCAAATATCAACAATGGATTCTTATAGCAGTTGTTCGAAATGTGCTCCGTCTACTTCCTGACAGTATTACATCCTATTAGTAAACTCTTGTCGTACTCGTTCCAATGTGTCAGCCGAAATTGCATTGCATTCTTCAATTCATTCTTTCAAAACGCCAATGCTATCTGGTTCCGTAGAATAAACCTTGGATTTCAAGTACCCCCATAGAAAAAAATCTAATGGTGTCAGATCTGGTGACCGAGGTGGCCATTCTATAGGACCTCGCCGGCCGATCCATCTACCTCGATATTCTTCATCCAGGTAACGTCTTACTGCACCATAATAATGTGCAGGAGCACCATCTTGTTGATATGATATTTCCAGATGGCCGAATTCATCTGGATTATCTTCCAGAATTTCACAAATTAACGGCTCAATTGCATTTTGTAACATCTCCAGATACACTTCACCGCTTAAATTTGAATTTAGGAAAACAGGGTCAACTATGTAGTTTCCCAAAATACCTGCCCAAACATTGACTTTTTCTGGAAGTTGGGTATGTTGTTCACGAAAGGTGTGAGGATTTGTGTCACTCCAATATCTTGCATTTTGTGTATTCCTATTTCCATTTAGGCAAAAAGTACTTTCGTCACTAAAACTATTATTATATAATATGGCTATGTAGCCAATGTCAATGCCTTCCAAACGAGATATCACTTGCCATAAGGTCCTATTTAAAATTATTGGCCAGAGTGGCACTGTGACGTCATCTATTATTATTACGTCACCTGTCACCATTCGTATAGGAGTTTACAATAATGTTTTTTTCACCCTCCAAATTTTATTAATGTAAGTGTAGCCGTTCAAAAGATACGAGGGGGGGAGGGGACTTTTGAATAGCACTGTATATTATTTCGTGGGGAATGTTTATATTACGAAGACAAGGGTTCAACTACCCCACATCCCTCTAATACTATGGTCAAAATTCATCAAATCTTGATACCAAATTTGCAATTTTAAAACAAGAAATGTACAATCCAAGACAATTCGATCTCTCAGTATTATCTCAACTATGGTCTATGGTGAATAAGTCATCGCAAGAATATAGAAAAATGCTCCAAGAACAAGAGGATCGAGTACTATCTCCTCTTTCTCCATCACCAATTCTATTTTCTGGAGAAGAAATGGATGGAGAGAGGTTTTATATGTCTGCTACTTCTCTGAGCTTAAGATCGTCAGCACCCACTGCTCCAGGTAGAAGAACAAGTAGGTAACTCATCAAATACTTCCAGTTCAGGTTAAATAAATAAGTACCTACTATAGGGTATTGAAAGGGAAAAAACAACTTTTAATATACAGATTGTAATATATATGAAAGTTGAATAAACTGAAAAAAAAAAATGTAAAATGAGCATAAAAAATGCTTCTTAGACCGACCTGGAAATATTGCTTTGTTTCTATATTTAAGCTGCTAGCGTTGTGAATATGAAAGTGAAATAAAGTTTGGCGTGAAGAAATAATTTCAGTAAAAATTCAATTACGCCAAGTAACAATCCAGAAGGAGTCGGAGCGAGATCAATCTCAGTATTATCAAAAGCGTATAAAGTGAAAATATTAATGCCAAATCCTCTCTGGTTGGAAGAATGGAATTTTAAATCCGCAGTAGGCGTTCTTTGTGCTTTTTCCTTAGAATTAATTAAAAATGTGTTAGACAACAGCCAGGAATCGCAATTGTGTTGTTTATTTTGTTATTTTTGTCACATTGGACACTGATTATGGCTAAAATTTATTATTATCAAAATGAATTTATAATGCTTAATAGCACCAAATTTCCAGTTGTTGAGTCACAAACTGTATTCGTGGAGATAATAAACTTTTGTCTCGGTTCATACACAAATTGTGCTAAGCATAATCAACAAGTAGCAACAAGAGCAGAAACTAACCATAGGCAGTCTTGGGAGCAATGAAGATAACCTTAATATCCACATCAACAATTTTGCCATATCATGCGTACAAACAAGGCCTAGCCAGATCAGTCACCATATAACCAGAGAGCAATCGCTCATAAGCAGACTACATATTATTGGAAGCCGACCTTATTATGGAATGCTATTGTGCTTGGAGAAACACATGACGATATTCCAAGCAAAAGATGTAGCAATACATCACTGTACAGAAGAAATATTGAGGCAAAAGTCAAAGGAACAAACCAATGCCATATACTCCGAAGGCCAAGTGAATATAAAAGCAAACTATACAATGACATTCAAAATAGATTGTCCATGTCCATGGAAACCAGTCTACTTAGATTTAAAAAGATGATGAAAAGGCAGATTAACCAACCCGAGCACGATATGTCTCTATTGGTCGAGAACAACTCTGTAGTTTTAAGAAAACGCCAAAAGAAAACAAAAATCAGTGCCTTGACCAAAATGTAGTATCGAGAATGGTCGGACAAGGTAATGAAACATGCCATAGAGCTCATAAAAGAACTATTGCCATAAATCTGGAGTCATTCAACAAACACATGAACAGCATTCGTCTGAGAGACATAACCATACATAAGCAGGTTTTTCCAATGAAATGAGGAAACCTCAGCTCATATACTGTGCTACTATAGAGACCCGACTACGCTAAGCATAACATGACTGATGAGATTTTGTATCTTCACAACGAAACAATAAAGTTTCTGGAAGTTATATGTTTTTATAACAAAAAACTGGTGGGAAAACCAACTCTCCTGTGCCTTCTTTGTTGAATATTCGATCTCCAATTACATTTATCTCGATTTACAGACGGTAGATCAACTTAAAATTTCGAGGATAATTTCATAATAGCTAATAATTTTATGGCCATTCAAAGTACAACATTTTGTCCTTCAGTTTTTATTAACATGAAACGAGCTGATTTATTCGAAATCTTGTAATTTTAATGTCAATTTCCTTCCGTAGGAAATAAGTACCTACTTGTGAAACATTGGGACAGTTGAACAAACACTTCAACTAGTTCCATAAAATTGCTCACTTAACTTATCAACTAGCTTGAAAATCGTCATTTATTATTTAATACCAATTGACTCTGTACTTCTTATATAACTTCATGTCAAACAATATTTACATAATTCCAAATTATACCGGAAGAGGTTTACTTTGTGCTAATGATCGTTTTTTGTGACAAAAAATACACCGGATTTTATTTTATTTTTATTCATCTCTTCCTATTTTAATTTACATTTCACTGCGCTAGAAGTGGATTAATCACATTTCCAAGCAACAATCCTTATTTACTTTAAACATAAATCCTGTGAAGCTCTGTATTAAACTGTCGAGAGGCAGCACGGTGAGTTTGTATTCCATTTAAGCTCACTAGCATGATTATGAAGTTATATAGTCAGTATAATGTATCCAGTTAATACATATTATACTTAAGTCTTCGAAAAAATCAAAACTCCATTTAACAACATATTTTTTGAAAGTGACACATTAATTCCAACTCTCTAATAGCTTCTTCGCCTAAATGCACTGGTACGCAACCACTTTTAACAGTGCAGCTGTCCATGTTCGGATTACTCACCCGAATATCATGCATAAAAATCCGCGTGTTCGGCTATGTGCATGTAGAGCAATTATTTTTGTTCGGTCGGTTGTCACCGCTTGGATATTTTCAATGATTAATAACGTCAGTCAAACGTGAAACGTCAAGCACATTGCCCAATCCGTATAAAAAAGGAGAGTAGTCACCATGTCACAAATTTCAGTTTCGCATTTTCCCGTTTATAACTGAACTGACTTGGCTTCAACTCTTTTTTCAACCGCACTTGCATCTTAAAGTTTCGAGTTTGCACTGTGCTAGCGTGAAATAGTCGAATATGCTATAAGTCTCCAATACATTTTTATCTTTTCCTCCAAAATGGTCCACAACTTCATCAATTCCTTATTCAGTTGATACAAATTTCTGTTCTTCAACCATTTGAAGGAAAACCAATTCAACAAAATAAATGTTTTCATAGATTTGCAAATCGCTAGTTAGGAAATAAAGATTTCCTATTTATTTCCTTACTGTAAGGAAGTGATATTTCCTATTTTTTTGGGTTACGTCACACATGGAAATAAGAGGAAACGAGAAAGTAGACTCCTTTTTCCACAATTATCCACTGATAATTTATCTTTTCTAACAAAATTTCCCCACAACGTAGATCCTCAATAAAAAAATACATATTATACAAAAAATGGTAATTCATCTGGAAGACACTGAAACCAATTTAAGATGAATAATGCCCGAAATTAGATCCAAACTCCCACTGCCAAATGAAAGAAAAGAACGAGTTATAGTAAACCGTTTATAAATTGGACATATACGCATCACTTCTAACAAAATAAACCACAACTTTATGTCAAAAATGTCATACTCAACTTACATTAAAGCATCTGTTCCTACAATGCTCAGAAAATGAAATATAAAGACATAAACTTAACATCTTAAATTAAATTTTTGTTATTATAAATGGACCACACTATTTTGTGGATGTCCTTCCTGCTAATAACTCTTGGTAGTTGATGAGGACTTATGTATGTTTTTAAAATAAAAAAATCTTATCACGCAGTGAAATGCCCTGAAATAAATCAACCGGATTCCAATTTTAAAACCACAATTCTTAGATTCACTCTCTAAAAAGGAGTCGAAACAAAATAGCAATCATAAAGGTAATCATTTCTGTTACTTATTTCCTGTACTTGACAGATTCTGTAATCTGATGATATTTGCCTGCGTAGGTTTTTGTCAATATCCTTCCGAAAGTAGAAAATGGTGTATAAATGCATAAAAAATCACACGGGTAGCTTTTATATTATACATATATCGTTCAGATCTTTTTTCCAGACCCCTCAGCGTAGAGATAAATGATATAGAAATGTTATTAAGGAGAAAAGATGCAATGACGAATTTCTTCTATATCGTTACAGGCACGTCTAGGTAAACGAGATAAAAAATACTTACTGCTTGTACAGATTGTATCGAAAAAGTCGTAAGTTTTAATAGAATTGAAATATAATGAATTTATGGAGAAATTTGAGCAGACGAAGTACAGGAATGCGGAATTTAAGAGTGGAAAGTAAGTTAATAAATACAGTTCCAAAAAAGTATGGGAGTGCATAAGATAACTCAATGAATTATATAGGCGAGAACAGCAGTCCAGGACCCACTGGAATTGAAGAAAATGAAATGGCAGATGAACTAGTAAGAAGAGAGGCTAAAACACCTTTTGCGGACCGTAACCCTTATGTGGTATCAGCTCCAATGTAATGTTGGGAGAAATGGAGAATGCCGGCAAGAGGAGAAGTGACCATTGAAAAGATTTGATAGGGATTCGACCATCAAATATACTTCAGAGAGACTACAACGAGTGAGAAACAAATAAATGCCTAAGCCAAAGTAAAAATAGTGGATCAAGAAGAATATAGATTCTTCATCAACATACGAATTAAAATTTTAGGGCAACTAGAAGTCTAATAAGAGGGACAGTTATCCAAACCAAAACCTGTAAATATCCTTGAATTCCTCCAGGAAATAGGTTTAAATCAACCTGAGGCTCTGGCTATTATGGTTGATATCATGTCAGACAGATAGACGGCACTTGAGGCAATTTTGAACCGAAAGGTGACGTCTCCACTAATACAGGGCAGTGTCGTAATTATTTCGGGACACTGAACACCAATACACAATATTGCGCACATTATGATAACTAAGACTGAAACTTGTGAAAAATAATGACAGCAAACCGATCGTACCAAGCAAACAAAAAACTTTAGAAACAGTGAAATAATTAATAGCGCCCATAGCATGATCACTATGACGAATATAGAAGAAGATAAGTTGAGTCTAGTGGAGATCAGAAAGCAGGGCTATATAGGAGCACAACGAACCAATAAATATTGAAAAAACTGAATGTAGGTGATACAGGGTGTTTCATTGGGAAGGGGCCTAACTTCAACTGTAGACGAGGATCACTTTGGTGCTACCAAAAACCTATATTTAATGTTTCTTCTGCACTTTATAACCGAGATACAGGGTGTTTTATAGATTTATCCTATTTCCTTCGAACCTCATAGCTTCCGAGTTAAACTGTGTATTATTTTGGAATTTGGTACACGTAATAACCATTATCTAGAAACTCCATCAAAAGCATCTCCAAAAGGATAATGCAGGTCCGGCTTAACAAAAAATTTTAAGACACGTCTTTCCTAAAAACAACACTCTGTATAAAGATTTTTTTTTTAAATTGCTGTTTCTAATTGGAAAGAGTATAAGAAATCGAATCTCCATATTTCCTTCTTATTCTTCCGCAGACATTTTTACTACCAAAAATTTACCGTCAAAGTTATCACTCATGCACGTTTTGGGGGTTAACAATGGTATCGGAGAGGTTTTTTTTTATTTTTTTAGCTTGAAATGAAATCTATTCAATGCATCTATAGAAGCATCCTAGAAATTCAATTGAGTTTGTATGTTTACGAGTACAGACCACTGAAAAATGAGATTATAAGGATATGTATCTGGAAACTATGCACATATACATTCAGAATAACAAGAGTAAAATACGAGGAATGAATTTATACTGCAATTTTAATAGGTTAGACTTGCTTTGTTTGGACAATGTTATTAGAATTTCTTGTTTTCTTTTCAGGTCAATTAGTAAAATTAATAAAAATCTTTCCTTTTTTGAAGTATAAATTTATTTCTCGTTTTTTACTCTTGTTATTCTAAATGTAGAAGTGCATAGTTTCCAGATACATATCCTTATACAGGGTGTTCGAAATATTCGAAACATTGAATGAGTATTCCTAAATACGACCTTGTAATCACATTTTTTTAGTGGTCTGTACTCGTAAACATATAAAAAACAATTGAACTTCTAGGATGCTCCTCTAGATGCATTAAAATGATTTCATTTCAAGCTAAAAAATGAAAAAAAGCCTCTCATACCATTGTTAACCCCCAAAACGTGCATAAATGATCACTTCGACGGTAAATTTTTGGTAGTAAAATTGTCTGCGGAAAAAAAAATAGTATGTTCGATTTTTTATACTTTTTCCAATTATAAGGAGTAATTTGAAAAAATCTATATACAGGGTGCTGTTTTTAGGAAAAAGTTTTGAAATTTTTTGTTAAGCCGGACCTGCATTATCTTTTTCGAGATAATTTTGATGGAGTTTCTACGTAATGGTTATTACGTGTATCAAATTTCAAAATAATATACATAATATACAGGGTAACTCGGAAGTTGTGAGGTTCGAAAGAAATATGATAAACTTATAAAACACCCTATATCTTGGTTCTGAAGTGCAGAAGACACATTAAATATATTATGTTTTTGGAAGCATCAAAGTGATCCCCATCTAAAGTTGGAGTTAGGCCCTATCCCAATGAAACACCCTGTAAGATGAAAAACTGAAGCTTAAAGAATCCAGTGGCTGGTGCATATGAGAAGACCAGAAGTATTGAGAGGAGGTAAAAACGTGGAAGAGTCAGATTAAAATGGCTGGCAAAGGTAGAATAGACAGCAGTACAGGGAGTAGTAACAAGATGGAAGAAGATCGAACTATGCTAGATTTAACTACGCTGAAGCCGATCGGTCTGTGATGATACCCCATTCAATTGCAAGCCAAATAAGACTACAGAATCCCGATTTATTTCTGATCAAATGTAATTTAAGCCAGTCTAGGCATAAAGTAGCAGGAGAGTAAATGTTCACTGTTTGGTGTAATAAATTTTACAAAAAAGTTTCACATGAAAGTGGATAATCTTGTGTTCAATTTCTATTCTACTCCCAATTTGAAATGAACAACTTATTTGAACATCATTTATAAGACTGCATCAACGGAGCATTGAATCTTCAAACAATTTCATCTGGTTCAGGCATTCTAATTAAACTGAATGTACATATACATTAATTAATATTCCAAACAGTAGAAAATAACCCTAAAAAATCTGCAAACAAACAACCTTCTACTACAAAACAAAAATCATATTTAGGTCACCAAACATAATGAAATGACCCACAATTTAACCAAACAACACTGGACAGCATCTGTAGCACAACAGTTATTTGATTTATAATCTTTTGTAATTGCGACCCACAACTTCCCGGTCTCTGAATATAATTACACCCTACACGTTACAGCCTGCATCGTTATGTTGGTTTAAATAAATGATTTCGCGTTAAATACGACTTCTTGGAATTGATTTTACAATCTTTATCTTCCGAATGAATATTTCTATCCACTAATTAATTTTATTTAATGGTTTTCCTGCGATAATGGAATGTAATTAATGAAACGGAAATTTTCACTCGAAGTAAGTATGCCAGGTTGATTTACCTGGAATGTTTATACAGTATGATTTTACGAGAATTGGATTGAGATATTCCCAATACTATTATTTCAGGCTTCCATCTTCGGTGTAGATAAGTTAGGAAACAAAAATTAAAAATTTTCATTATACAAAGTGTTTAAATTAAAACGATCCACCTCATATAATTCTTAGGCCGTGACTTGTTATTTAAGGGGGGACCAAGGATCATAGGCCGGTAGCTCATGACACATTATTATTATTATTATTACAAGTCATTCGGGGTGCAATGCTCAGG
>CAJUYG010000553.1:185167-200975 GCA_910591675.1 Galerucella calmariensis | reverse complement strand
AATTTTATCAATTTTTCAAAAATTAATGGCTGAAAAACTTTTTTTTTAAATATTATAGGGTATTACCTATAATTTTGATGCTCACAATTTTTTTGTACAATAAAATCTAAAAAAGTTATGTACGAAAAACTGTTGCATTTCATGTGCTCCGAGCTATGCTTGCAAGTTGCATCGCAAGCTCGAGCAAAATCTTCTCACAAATCTAGGAAAGTAGTCTATCACTACATATTATACTTTCGTTCAAAAAAGGAAAATCTGGTGGAGATTTTTTCCATTTCACGACAACTTTCCGCCTAACTTCCTTGGACTACTAGGTGGAGTGATGTGTCACAGAGAATCTTATTTTTTAATTCCCAAAGAAGATGTACAATCTGCTTTTGCAACGGCGCATCCTCTGCTCGCTCGCTTGTCCCATTATATCCCTTCATTACTGTATTGTTCGAATGACATGACCTTGAAGGGTTTTAAAATCAAACAAAAAACAATAGTAGGCATTAAAAACGACAACCACATCATTATTTATGCACAAATTGTCAAAACTGATATTAATTTCCAATTATCACGAAGTTTAAAAGTAAATTAAGAATATTGCACATTTATCGGAAAACCGACGAATCGACATCTTAATGTTATGGTGATCGCAAACGTTCCTACGACGGAGCAGCTGATATTTTTAACGATTTAAATCCTGAATGCCCTCCTATAAGTAGATCCACAGTCACGAGATTAATGAACAAATTTAATGAAACTGGTAGTGTAAAAGATATTCCAAGGTATGGTAGACCGAAATGTGCAACCAATGAAAATAAAATTTTATATGTTTCATTAGATCTTCAAGACATCTACAACTGTATCGGCAAGAAATCATGGTATTTGTAGATAGTCTATTACAAAATATTCTGCATAGAAATCACTTTTATCTGTATAAAGTTTAACATCTCCAAGAATTGGCTGAGGATGATTTTAATAGACGATTACAATGTTGTGAAACAGTTACATGGAAAATTAGGATGCAAAACAATTTCTTAGACTTTTTGGTATTCAGTGTTGAAGCCATATTCTGATTGGACGGTTCTGTTAGAAGACAATTGCCGGTACTGGTCAAATTGTTATTCGCACTTGTTTGAAGAGGTTTGTACACAGCGTCCACAAAAAGTAAATGTGTAGGCGGGTTTAGTGAAAACCCTGCAATCGGTCGTTTTTTTATTGAAGGTACGCTCACCGGTGCTAAATATCTTAATGTACACTCCGCGTCATTTAAAACTGGTACACTTTTTTTTCCCTATGTAAACCAAACTTAACTAATCAAAATGACAAACAGACACATGTGTCAAATTTGACAAAACGCATTATCCACGATGCCAGCACATTTAAGTGAATTCGATAAAATGCGAATCATTTCCAAAATAGAGGATGGTTGGTCCACTAGACGACTTGCACAAGAGTTAAATAGAAGTAGAACCACGATTCAAAACATTAAAAAAAAGTGGGATAACGATCAAACTGTTAGCAGAAAAAGAGGAACTAGAAGACTATTTATAACTACAGCGGAGCAAGACGAAGCATTAACTGATTATTTGAGGGAAAATCCATTCCATACTCAAGACATGCAAAAGTTGCAGTAAACTTCAATGCTTCAATAACAACCGCTTTAAGAAGAATTAGAAAAACTAATTTAAAGAATTCTGCAGCCGCCCGGAAATACAAACTAAATGAAGAACATAAGCAAGGTAGAATAATATTTGCCTTAAATTATGTTTTAAACGATACATTAAATTTTTGGGGCAGGGTAATTTTTTCCTATGAAAAAGTATTCCAATCACATAATGACGGCCATAATAGAGTTTATAGACCTCCTCGAAGTAGATTTAATGAAAATTATATTTCTTCTAATGATAAGTCTGGACGATTTTCTGTAAATGTTTGGGCTTGGATGTATAGAGGAGGTTTAGGAATGTGCTGGAGAATCGAAGGAAGATTAAATGCGAGGAATTATTTGGATATTTTAGATGGAGTGAAGTTACCATCGGTTAGGGAAATCTTCCCCAATGATAATTTTATTTTTCAGCATGATAATTGCTCATTGCACACTGCTCGCAGCGTACGCAATTATATTGCTGAAAATAACATTGAAACGCTACCATTAGCATTAGTTTTCTGTATCTTTTGCATGTCTTGCCGTATTAAAGGTATTTTCGTATAAATAATCAGATAAAGCTATGTTTAGCTCTATTCTAGTTAAAACTGGTCTTCCATTTCCAATTTTTCCTACAAAAGTTTGATCCTTGTCTCACCTTTTTTTAAATCAGTCATCTAATTAACCAACCAAATTTTATTTAAAAAAATATTCGAACCTGTAAAAATGTAATACTTTTGTATTTATTACAATATCACACTATTTCTAAATTTAAGCTAGTTACTGTTTGTGTATAAATGATATATGTAATAGATTTTTCTTTTTTCCAATTTGTTTTATTGCTTTACAAAATTTAATTTCATCATTACATATACTAACATTTTTGTTGAGCTGGCATCACTGCCCTAGAAATTATACCATAACAGCTGGTTTAGCATTGACAATTTTTAAAAGATCAATTTACACAGCTACAAAAACACTATTTTGGATTATAATAGTTGTACCAGTTTTATATGACGCGATGTGTACTACAAAATGAAATTAATTATACCTAAAATATATCAATATAAATGTATACTTTCACATTATTAATGAGACGTTAGGCAATATTTAAATAAAATTTTCCCTCAGAGATCGATTGGTCGAGGAGGTGCAATTGAGTTGCCGGCAAAATCCCCCGACTTGACACCACTCAATTTCTTCCTCTAGGGGTACCTCAAAGGTAACAGATCAACTAACTTGAACGATTTAAAGGATCACATACGTCACCAAATACAGGGAATTACTCCACAAATGATTATCGATTTTATTCGGAGTAGAAGAAAGATTGTATCGTTGTCATAAAGCGAATGTCCAGCATTATGAGCACTTATTAGGATAAAGTATTTGTAACTTGAATTAATGTTTAGTTTATAAATTTCTGTAACGTCCAGTTTTGTTTAAAATTACAATTACAATCATAATTTCCGAGTAAAGTGACACATTTTGTACAGAATTTCATTTCTGCATCGGCTGCTAGGCAAGTTGCTAAGCAACAAATGCGAAATGGAATATTTTGTGTTAGGTCTACAATCACGACGACTACGGCTTGTCAAATTATGACGTCCAGCGACAAATTGATGAATTATCAGCAGATCGATTCTGTCATAGTTTCAGTAGGTAACGAGTGATTTCATAGTTGCTTTCTATAATAGTATATTATGCAATGAGCACAAAATGATGCCATTTTGTGCTCATTGCATATTATACTATTTTTAAGAAAAAAAATAAGCTTCTTGTTGATGCGTAACTCGACCTATGTTGCGATTTCGAAAAATTCGAAAATTAAATTCCTGTAGAGTGTATAGAGCCAAATCCAATCCATCTCTTAGGATAAATAGTAAAAGTTGCAATATCAAGGCAGCTGTGCTGGCGTTTAATTTAACTTTTATTTGATTGAAAAGTACCTGCACTTGTTGAGCATTTCATTAATTACTGTTTAGATCGAAGCTTGATAACGCTGATCAAAATAATGTTAAAAGGAAATCTTTTAATAAGGCGTGGTTACATGGGAGTTGCTCAATCAACTGCTATACATAATAATATCCGTAATTGTATGTCCACATATTACAAAATCAATTCTAATAATAATAATAGTGGGTAAGACGGAAAAAACAATCTTTATATCCACCTAAATAATTGAATAACTGGGTTCGATTGAGGTTAATAATTCCAAGAATAGACCATTCCAGAATGAAGTCACTGACAGGTCGGCCATATTGTTCTGGAGGGCACATGTCATATTATTTTTTGTTTTCATTGTTGACTGGTAAATACGAATGATAATTAGACTTTAATTAGTAATAAGTTCTTGAAATTATCTAAATTGCCATCGTATTGTAGTGTTGATGCAGTTGATGCAGGAAGAGTTAAGAAATCTGTTTTTCGATTTCCAGCTGTGTCAACCAATCTTTCTGTGTACCTTAATATGCTGCTCTTGAATCACCTAGCTCAGCTATTAATAAAAACATTTTTTAGAATTGTCGCATGCACCTAACCTTTTTAGTTTCAAGAATAGTTATTTATGATACAAGTGCGTGAAGTTATACTTTTGCGCACGAATTGCGCAAATGCAAGCCACGAGCATGGCGAGTGCCTTTTTGCAACGAGTGCGCAAAAGTACTTCACGCACAAGTGTCATACAAAACTTTATCTACGACCACATGAAGAAAAAATCAAAAAATGTGCTCTGAAAGGGCTAAAAAACATAAAAATATTTTTTTTATAAACAAATATATACACAACGGATTCTAATTATTTAAATTAATATTTACAGTAAAATGAGGACAATCATTTAAATTACTAATTATAACATTGGGTAATTTGTCTTTTTTTAAAGTTTTCACTATCTCTGACACTTCTGTCAAATTTACTGACAACACAAAAGTTTATACAACAAACGTCTAAATTCAAGGCAACTAGATAATCACGTAGCTAAAAAAGAGTGTTAAAATTAAAACCCCATTTAAAAAAAGCATTGTTCATTTACACACGCTTTTAAAAAAATGTATGAAATCACACATTTTTTTTGATTCGTAAATGCCTAATTTTAAAGGTGGTCGTAGATAAAAATGTTTTTTTACTTTTTAGTTCTTTCTAGAAAATTTTTTAATTTTATTCATTATTTTCTCTTACAGCCAGTTTCACAATAATAGGTTACCTCATGGTTAAAAAGTATCCAACGGCTACGACAAAATTTGGGTTTCACAATATGTGGTCAAGGGTATAGGTAAAGGTTAACCATAAAAAAAATTTAACTGCAATCCAAAGTAGGGGTAACTGTGCTAACCAAGGAAATCTAACCTAATTTATGATTGTTAACTGCACCAACTGTCAAATTTTAAAACTGTATAAATATTGTTATTTTTAATTACAAACAATTGGAAATATGAAAGAGTACGATGTTGATGCCTATAGCAGTGACGATGAAGTCAGACGGCCAAAAATTATTCTCCCAATACGTGATTATTTCGAAGAATTCGACAGTCACAATTTTTTATGCAGATTTCGTATGTCAAAGTGGGCAGTAGAAAGTCTGTTGGAAGATATTGAGGAGGCTATTTCCCATCCTACAACTAAAGCGTGGGGTAGTTTGGTAGTTCCAGTATATAAACTGTAAAACATAACCTCCAAAGGTCTGCTTTTTCTTTCATTTGACATAGAACACCATACTATCGATGGTTTTTATACCAACGCAACAAAAGTTAATATAATTTCATAAGTTATCTGACCATTAGTTAAATGATGATTGTGAAACATGTTCTAATGGTTAATGTCTCGGTTAAGGTTACTTAACCCTAAGAGTTTACCACCGATTGTGAAACTGGCTGTAAGTATTGTGAGCGATAATGAACAGGTCACATTAGACGAATTAATAGAAACTTTACTGAAGGTTGTTATTCATATACAAATGCCACAAAATAACAAATAAAAATTATAATTGTGTCTATCCTAATTTTCACTGCCAAACCTCCATACCTACCATTCGATTATGGAGATGCGAATGCGTCAACTAAAATCTCCATCAATGAAGTTTCCTATAATGAAATTTTTCTTCTTCATTTTTGTTTCAATTTTTTTCACATTTTCTTTTATTGTCAAATGAAAATTTCAAGTTTCTAACCCATCGGAAAATAAGTTTAAAATCATGTATATAAAGTTTGACCCGACTTACTAGAAAGCTAGTAAATAAAAAAAGTTTTAAGAAAATAATTAAAAATAAGTATACACTGTAAATGTAACGGTAAATAAGAAATAAATATTCCTACTCTTTATTATTAAATAATTAAACTTCAATATCAATTAGCCAATTGTTCTTTTATAAGATTTGATGACTTGCAGCGAAGAATTTCTATAACTAAAGAACCTGATTTGATCTAAATGATTAGATGGTTGAATTTAATTACTACCAGTTTGGATCCTGTGGCAAAAATCAATTCATTCCAAGTAATTTCTGTACGAGCGAATACAAATTTATTTCAAAAGGGAACGCGATAAATAATAAATAATTGCAAATGGCATACATTGAATTATATTAAAAATATTATACAGTGTCGTCGTTTTGTATAGATTTAATTATTTTTGCCGTCAGAATTAACCCTTTTTGAAGCAGGCATTCCACATTCAAATAGTTTTTCAAACTTGACTCATGAAATTGAACTGATGACGTAGAATTATGACAGCCCCAAACTTATGCTTCAAACTTCTTGACTGTTGAACAGTTATTCAACTTAAAAATTTTCTATTCCAAAGCACATTTATTTTATTTTAGCATACAAAAATGGAAGTATACAAAAGAAAAGACGGAGAATTTGGAGCAAATCTTGGACTTTTCGTCGATACGAGGGCAACAATAATGTCGAAATTAACTCCAAGATAATGATACGCAGATCTACAAAAATTATCTAAGGATACCTGACCAATATTTTAAAGCGAAAACCTACAAACTACAAAACACGAAAACCAAGGTCCAAATTATTGATGTTAAAACTGTCAAAATTGACTAATAGTAAACATTTTAAATTAAGACTACTTTGAAATTTCCCTGAACTTCAAAATTGTGTGTTCATTGTATACTAAAACTTATTCTTCTTCTTCTATTGTAAATATACAGTGTGGAACAGCTAAATTGAATAAATTCAATAACAAATGAATTAGAGCCAATACAAGTGATAATACGGATATGGATCTCTGTATCTGTAGAGGAGGGAGGGTGAGTGTAGGCTCACAGCACTTAGACCACATGTGACCCATTGTACATCCTCCCGAGGAGTTGTCCTCCTAGGTCATCGTCCATCCTGTCCTCCCAGGAAGGTGGACTTAGTAGTGGAATTAGTATAATTAGTATATAAAATTAGTATATACTAATTTTTAAAATTGAAGGAGTGTCACTTCAACATCCGTTAGACGAACACCTGTTCGTAGTTCAGTCTAAAAAAATTTTTAACAAATTTAAAAATGTTTTAATATCTAGATATAATACACCCTAAACAGGGGATCATTCAACTTTTACTTTGATGTTATCCTAGATCTTTTACTTTGTGACGTCAATGTGTTGTCAAAGTTTCTTGTATAAATTACCTGACGAGTAAGCACTGAAGATGGCTTAACAGCCGAAAGCGCTCTGCGATTTTAATAAATTAATATTTACACAGAATACAAATATGTTTTCTTGAGTTTCCTTAGTTGACAGTGGCCAGTCATAAATCCTACTGTTAAACGTAGGTTTTTCCTGGTCATCGTCAAATATTTCTTCGGCGCCAGCTTCCCAGGGTCGCCCAGGGTGATCCTGGCAAGACTGCATCCTTTGATCCCATCCCATCTTTTAAGGGATTGAGCATGGGTGTAACGTTTGGTTACGCAATTGTCGAAGTCGTTAGGAAGTAGGTGTCACTGGGTCCTAAAATTTTTAGTCCAGCGGCTTCCCTGGCTAAAGAATCGGCAATGCGATTACCTTCACTCCTGACGTGCCCTTTAACCCACCTCAAGATAATATTGTTATCTGCCAAAGCGTTAGCTAAATCTTGATGGCACTCTAGTACTAGCCCCGATATAACACGTTGTCTGTTCAAGGCTAATAGGGCTTGTCTACTATCAGTGCAAATTGTTATGTTTTTGCCAGAAATTCCTTTTTTGGTTCCTTTGTGGTAATTGAGATATAGGTCAGTTCTGTTTTAACCACGCTGGTATTGTTTCCCATTCCCCCACTTAATCCTTCGGCTTAGTGCTATAAATATACAGTGTGGAACAGCTAAATTAATAAATTCGATAACAAATGAATTACAGCCAATACAAGTGATAATACGGATATGGATATTATGCTTGATTTTCAAGAAAAGCAACCCCATTGTTCAACGTTAGTCTCTCATCAATTTTTAGAATATTAAATGAAAGTAAAATGCATCCCTATGAAATGATGCTTATCTCAGGATCTCATGGAAGACGATTTCGATAGGAGAACGTATTTTTGTGAACAAATGATGGCAATGTTAGATAAAAATGTGATCCATTTAGAAGATGTTTTATTTTCTGATGAGAGCACATTTACACTTCACGGTCATGTGATTATCACATTCGTCAAAAAAGGGTTACTTGACACACTTGCTGCATAAATAACTATTTTGGAAATAGACAAAGAGGAGAAATTGAAAAATAATTGTCTTCGTCTGTATTTGTTCTTTCTTTGACATGAAAAAAATAATGAGTTCTTCGTGATGTTTCAAAGTCGACCTCTAAAGTTCCAGTTCGGAAAAAAATTGTCGTCTTTAAAACTAAAACACCAAACGCGTTGTCGTCAAAGTTCATTGACTCAGCTTCACTATGCAAATTTTCATGTAGGTACAGCGAAAAAGTAAACAAAAGTGAGATCTGAAACTTAAAAGGTCGCTGGAATTTGCTTTTCAAAAAGGTTCTTGTATTAATTTTAAATAGTAGAGCGTGAATTTCAGAGACCGAAAAATATTGCTGTGCCCAGCAACTTTTAAATTACACAAAAGTAAATAGAAGACAACGAATAAATAGGATGAAAATGAGATAAAAAGTACAAAAACTAGACAATAATCTCTTCCGAGTAAATTCCCAACTAAAATTAAATTAAACTAGATGACGCTGACGTAGCACATGCTACGGGGTAATACAAAAACAATGTTAAGTTAAATTGAATTTTACATTTCAGCATCATTGTTTGAAAAATAATTACAATAATAATTTTAACAAATCTTCATATACCAGTCGACTATGCAAACTAGAATAATGTTCTTGAATCTCTTTTTTCCACATTTAGCATTGAACAGTAAAAGCTATTTCTGACAGGAAGTCTCTAAAAGGATCTACTTTTCCTAAACTTGATAATGCTATGACCAAGTGGTTCTCACAAAAAAGATCGGAAGAGGTTCCAATATCAGGATCGATGTGTGCTAGGCAAGCACAAAAGTTTCACGAGCAATTGAAAATTAAAGGAAACTTCTCTGCTTCTTCCGGTTGGCTATACAGATTTAAAAAACGTCATGGAATACGACAATTATCTATTCAAGGGGAGAAATTAAGTGCCGATGATGTATCCTTTGGCAAGTTTATCTGAAACCGAGAAAGGAATGCAGTCGAAAACATTCGACATTGCCACATTTAACTATGAAAAAACTGAAGTGCTTATTATGTAGTGATAATAATTAGAAAAGGGTCTTTTTATTATCAACAATATTAAAAATATGATTAAACGTTAATTTTATAATGTACTTGTTTCCTTGGATTTATTCTATTAACATTATTTTTTCAATTTATGAATATTTAAAGATGAACACTTTTCCAAATATGTTATGGGCTTTTTGAAGCTCTGGCAGCGTTGTACGAAAACCATAATGACCACACCCTCCGAATTACATAATTGGTGATTTGTATCGACCAGCTGACTTCTTATTGGTAAGCGCGTGCGTGAGATCTTCCCTCTCACTTCGTCAGTTGACTGATATTGATTTATCCAGTGGCGTTGGTATTGTCAGTTACCATTGTATTTTCAGTTTTACTTGGTAAAATAGGTACCGTACGCCATTTGTACGTTTGACAGATAGGCGCCATGTTTTTCCTCGCCTCTTACCGATCCCGTATAGCTTCAGATAAACTTGCCAAACTATAGCTATGGTTGAATTTTGCTATGATTTGGAAAATCTTATAAAGGAGATTGACCTAAATCCCGAGCAAGTGTATAATGGCGACGAAACTGGACTTTATTGGAAAGCAATGCCGAGAACACTTGCTGTAGGCTTAGAGGCTTTATTTTTGTGCCGTACTGATTGTTTTTTTTATTTAGGTTTCAAGGTAAGCAAAGACCGTTTAACAGTGTTATGCTGTGCTAATGCATCAGGAAGCTTAAGCTTAGGCTGTCATAGGAAAATCAAAAAATCCGAAGGCTTTTAAAAATGTAAAAACACTGCCACTTGATTATTATCATCAAAAGGTTGCTTGGATGGATCGAGTGATTTTTAAAAAGTGGTTTTTTGAAAAATTTATACCACAAGTTAAAACTTAGGTATTTGCAAGAAAATAATCTTCCACCCAAGGCTGTACAGTTACTGGATAATGCTCCATCGCATCCTGATGTAGAGCAACTAAAATCAGCAGATGGGATCCTATTCCTCCTAATGTGACATCTATTTCCCAGCCCATGAACCAAGGTGTTATAGAGACCATGAAGAGGCTTTATAGGAAAGACCTTATGCTCCAATTGTTAGGAGAATGTGACTTTATGGGATTTTGGAAGAAGCAATTTATGCTGTAGCTCGCGCTTGGAGTGAAGTGAAAAAGTGAAAAACATTAAAAGAGCATTTGATAAAATTATGGCCTTAACAGCAGATGAAGAAGATTGTACTGAAGATGAAGATGAAAATGAGTTATCAATCGAAGACATCGCATCTATAGCCTCACAAATCAAAGGCTTGGAAGAAATAGATAACGCAAAAATACAGGAATGGATAGAATGTGATCACGACGAAAAATGGTATCAGAATATTATTGACGAAGATTATCTAAATAACCAGACCTCTGCAGAAAGTTCTGACAAAAGTAGTGATGACGATGAAAATAATGTCATCATCAAAACAAGTCAAAGAGATGCAGGAGATGCAGTAAATGTACTTGTCCATTACTTTGAAGAACAACCTGAAACTGATGACATTCATCTTCTTCAACTTAGAAAAATGAAGGATAAGGGATAGAATTTACGAAGCCCAAAAACAAGAAAAAATTACTGATTTTTTTTGTAAGTGATTTTATTAACGTTTTTAGTTATTATTACTGTTCATATACGTTGTATTATGTTTAATATTAAAACTTTTGTTTTTTGTTACATGTATGTATCACGTTTCTTTTATTCTTTTGATATGCATTTGTGTAAATAAATTATTAAAGGAATAAAAATGAAGTTTTTGGATTATCCGTGTTTTCGGCAGGCACGGATAATCGAGGTTCTACTGTACCTCAAAGAAATTCAAACAAATGGATCCCTTATAAAAATGTTGTCGTAATCCAATTAGAGGAGGAAATTTTTATATATAAATAAGCCCCTTATAAAAATTTTATCGTACGTTCATGATCTTGATATTTCCACAAATTAATTGATTCCTTATTAAAGTGTTATCATCGTAAGCCTATGGAGGAAGAAAATGTTTACAAATAAATAACTAACAGACTTTCTCGCTACACTGTATAGCGTGACGATGACGTGATATCCATGATTTTTCTTCAACCAAAAAAGTGCTAAACTCGCGCCTAAAGAAGTTTCCACTTTAAAAATTAAATCAGCTTTCTTGCCGTTAATTCACCTATTTAAATATTTTTTCATTAATTATACCTGGGTATACCTAAGCAATAATTTTTGTCGTGTTTTTGAGGTAGATACCGATACCCCAACTTTTACGTAGCGTAAAGTGCAATCAAAAATGGTACTCCACCAATGATACATTTTAATGAAACTTTCTTCTCTTCTATTTTTCTGGTTTAGAAATTTTCTTTCAACAAGTACATAGAGTATTGGAATACAACAATCCCCAAACTAACAGCTGTATATCGGATATTATAGCTTCCTTACACCTATAGTTTATTTACGATAAAAAGACGATGACGTTGCAAAACAAAATATTGTGATATTGTTAATAATAATAGCTCAACAAAGCTGTTACCATCTTATGACATTTACTGTTCAGCTGCTTCGGCATTTTATTAACTACACACTGGAGATTTGCCTGAATAAATAGTTATGAAAATAACTGTTGTTTCAATCTTAAAGAAACAATTAATTTAAAAGCACCAAAAAAAACTTGTAAATATTAGACGATGATCGAATGTCTATAAACATCAAAACAAACTGGGGAGTTTTACCAGTTGATCTGACAACGTCTTGAAGTTTTGCCAACCCGTCAGCTGTAAATTGCCCTGGCTGTTCAGGATAAATTGTATTTAAGGTTGGTTAATTAATATTTATTCTGATAAGCAGGAAAGTAACTAAAAATGACATCATCGTCTTTTTATCGTGAAAATCCTATAGACGAATTTTCCATTCCAATACTCTATATACTTGAAATAAACTATAGTTATTTTCAATAGAATCATAATATGCAAGAAAAAGTGCTAAAATGGTATTTATATTATGTATGCATCAAAAGTGTAGAGAATTGTTCATTATAAGTACTGCTATAAACATGAATAATGTGAATTACTTGAGTATTTGCAGTTTTTATTTTCCTTAGAATTTATTTATTAATTGAAAAGCGTACCATCGTCAAAGTTCATCGACCTGACTTCGTGATTTTTAAATACGTCGAAAAACTAAAAAAAAATGCGAGAACTAAAACTCAAAAGGTCGTTGCAACTTGCTTTTGAAAAAGGCCCTTGTATTAATTTTAAATAGTTTTTAGAGCGTGAATTTCAGAGACCGAAAAAATATAGCTGTGCCCTGCAAATCTGAACGACGCGAGTTCAAGTAAGAACAAAAAGCAAAAAATATATGATAAAGCCGAAAAACAAAGACAGGTGAGAGAAATTCGAGTAAGAGAACAGGCAAGCAAGGTCGGACACATATTTTTTTAATAAAGGATATTATATTTTTTTATATTCCATTATCTGAACAAAATAAATTTTATTTTTTGGTTTAGTTGATCTATGTCCATGAGAGTATCTTTTACTCTTTAGGAAGCATTTTTTCCGTTTCTGACTCATTGGAATTTCCTGTTGATAGAAACATTATGAAGTCATGAACAGTTTTCAATATTTCCAATAATTAATTTATGACGTAAACAGACTAATCTTAAAGAAATAATCCAAAGGAAAAGGTTCGTTAAAATGCGTTTGACTTCATTGTTCTGAGCGATAATTTTCAGGTCCATGAGTGGATGTTGATGAATAAGGAAATTTTTATAAAAAAAGGTCTTGAATATTTTACTTTGCATTAACCAACTTTTTAATGGAAATTACTTTTGTATTTATGTATATTTCACAATTTAATCTCGCCATTTGTACCGATTTACTTTCCTCAATTAATTCACTCAATACTAACTTTACTAACTATCCAATAGTTCAAAACATCCATGACATCTATGAAACTCTCTCAGCTCGTGATGTAACAGTCTGTCTCATCTGGCTCCTATCTCACACTGGAATTACTGGCAATGAAAACGCTGACCACCATGCTAAAGAAGCCTCTTCTCCCATCACCACAACAACGTTCCAGCTCCCATATGACATAAAACTATTATTCAAAAAGTCCGTCAAGGAGTCCTGGCAAAATTTTTGGCACAACAGCAAAACAGCCCTTTGCGATATACAACCATTAATCGGCTGTCTTTTCCTCGATTTCTTAACCAGGAGAGAGAAGCTGCAGTCATTAGATGATTGCGGATCAATCATACCAGATACACACATGGTTACTTGATGTCTTCTGAAAACCTTCCAATCTGCCGTCATTGCAATAGTGCTTAAACCGTTAACCATATTCTCACCGACTGCCAGGAGTACACCATTACATATAAGCGCCTAAATCTAGGACCAAACCTGGAAGAACTTTTAAGCTGCACTGCTGTAATTCCAAAGACATTGAAATTCCTCGAAACAACTAACCTCTACCACAAAATATGAACTAGAAAACTAGAATAATATTTTACATATTTTATGTTTTAAGATAGTGTGCCAATGGCCATAGTTGTCGAGGCACTTAAATTCTAATAAAAAAAATCTCACCATAATATGGTGGATAATAGAAATTCTGTTGAAAAATATTGTAATCTTTAGGAGGAAACCTCAAGCCACCGATAGTTCATCAATTCATTTCAAAAAGTAGTTACATCTGTATCAAACGTATTCTTTGTTTTGTTGTTCCAAGGGAGAGACAAGACACGATAGATCATAGCTTCTTAAAAGTTGTATGAAAGGAGAAAAATATTCACTGACAGCTCGACACAAGGAACCTTCAATACAAGGAGTTTACTGAACAAGGTAGACAAGAAACTCTCAACCAGGCTATTGAAACTGGGTAAGAAACATTGGAAGACTGTTTCACCGACCTGATGACTGAGGAAATATCTGCACAAAATGAGCAAAGTTAGTTAGCCCATGTACAGGAAATGTAAACTCTATGATGAAACTCCTACTTGTTTGCTCTGCTTCTGAGAGAACTCACAAGGACCCAGACGGACGCTCTTTGGATCGGAAATAATACAACCATCACAACTACCTAAAACCCCTTCAGTCAAACTAGCGGCCTATGTAGAAGACATAAAGTTTCTGGAATGGAAGTAGATAGCATGGGAAAGGGTAAAAAGATTCATTTCATGTGCCTGGGCTGTTGAGCACAACTCAATCGTATGAATGAATGATTGAATAAAAGCAATAGGTCAAAACTGTAAAAGGAATTGGGACATTGGGATATTCCAATAAACCTGGTGAAAGTTGTAGCCACGCACTAGGAAATTACATTTCAGGAGAAGGTAAATACAAAATTCTAATACGAGACAGAAAACAATTGGAGAACTATCATTGGCAGACTCTCAACGTTATCTAGAGCAAGAAGGTGACGTATATGGTCTTGCATCGAAAAGCTGAAGATGTTAGCCAAGCGAAATAAGTTGGATAACAGGTATCTAGGGTAATGAAAAAGCTGACGAACTTTCAAAAAAGTGTCACAGAGAACACACAGCCTGAACCAAGATTATTGACATCCAAAAGCCGTAGTAGAGGATCTGTAGAGAACTGCATCAGGTTTTCTCACTATTTTTGACTGATCTGTCCTGAAAAAAAGGATACAAGGCGAGGTTTAATCGGTTCCATTCCTTGTTTATCCAACCAGGTATTTAATATGCACCAGCTGTGAATAAAAGTTCTTCAAACTTCCAAGTAGGTATGAACATAGCTTTGAAATTGCAGTTATGTCGAACTTGAAACCATATGCAGCGTTGGAAAAATTGTATTTAATTTTGACTTAAGGATTTCCATATTTTTTCAAACAATTTTTGGAATTCGTACAAATATTTTCAACACACTTTTTAATTGAGTAATGTACTAAAAGACACCCTGTGTACGACCAAAGAAACGTTTTACCAATCCCCTCATTTTCTATAATTTTAATTAACTAGGAATCCTAAACCTACCCTTTTAGTACGTCATTGTCGGCAGGCGATATTTCGGGGCTAAGGACCTTTCGTAGTCTTAGCCAAGTCGAGTGGGAGTAATGTCTCATTAGTAGACCAGTTCTTTTTTCACGTCTTTTTGTCACCTAGATACTTAAACCTCAAGTTTTAATCGATGCACTGAGGTGCATTCAAAGCAGACGGATGAAGCCGGGATCGTTTGTTTTTTTGCCTTTTTTTTTCTTCATTGCTGCAACGGTGGTGGCGGGTTATATTTTTCAGGCCTCGGTGAAAATTCATCTACTTCAAGTTACTTTAACTACGAGAGATCGTTTGGACCATATCGGTATGTGCATTTTAATATGAGACTAATTTTTATCACTCTACGACCGAACCGTGACATTTAAACAAATTGCAATTAATAGAGGAGAGGAACACCCCCTTTTTTTTTCACATACCGACCAACCTCGTTCTAGTTTAACCGAAAATGCGAAAAAAACGATTTTATGATTTTCGACAATAA
>CAJUYG010000553.1:138954-185067 GCA_910591675.1 Galerucella calmariensis | reverse complement strand
AAATGTCATATTCGTGTTCAGCACCCTCGAAAATATAAAGATAGACTGTTCTTAGCGACTAGAACGAGGTTGGTCGGTTTTTCATTTTCTAAACGACTATTTGGGGGTGTCCCGCTCCTCTATAATCATCGGCATCGACATACAGAGTTCGGCAAAAGTCCGGGACCGGACAAATATCGAAGAAAATATAAATTTTTTGAAAATTCATTTTATACCACGAATTCTACTCCAACTTAAACTATAATTTGAAAATATTTTGTTACAATAAAGTGTGTCGTATCAAAGTTATATTTTATTGCATTTTTGATTGCCCCTGAAAAATATAATACTCCTTCATAATGGTTCCCTATACCTAAATACAGAGGGTTCCGAGTTATGCTAACTTTTTAAAAAATGTGAACATTTCGTAACGAATTAATAACTCATTGATATAACAAATAATAGCAAACTTTCTCTTACATCTAAATAGTTGGACATTCGTTGAATGTATTCTACGATTGAGTACTAAATATCTTTTTACAAAGTGTTCAGAATTTTCAGTTTCATTATTAGATCATTCAAGGCTTATTTTAAATGGATCACCCTATATCTTAATAATTCATTATATTAAAAAAATGTCCTTCTTCGAATGGTATAAGGGTATCCTATACCTAGGTATTATACTTTTCGTGCAATTTACAATTTTTTTAAATTTTATGCTAAATCCATTTTAAAACATCTGCAATTCTCTCTAAATTTCAAACTAATGATCTTGGCATAATTGTTGTAAGAAACTAAATAAATCACGTTTTAAGCCTTCAGAAAATATAGGGTTTTGCAATATTATACCGAGTGGTTAAGAAGATATAGCCACTCTCAAAGAAAAATCACTATCCACTTAGAGACATTTTATGAAATAATAAAAAACAAAAAAGTTTCACACAATACGAGTGTTATGTTGAAGATTGGATTAATTATTATTATTAAAAACATCAAAATACAACATGAATACAAACGGAACTAACAACTAAAAGTAATAAACTTTTTGTTTGTATAGCGCGAGTAACTACTGTATATACTGAATAGTGAGGATTTAGCCTGATTTCATGACTGTTGTAATAGTATCTTGTAAGAATGCCGTTGCATTTAGGTTAGGGGTATTTAGTTTATTCACAGTTCCCTGTGAAAAAATTGTCATTTTAGTAGTGTTTAATGAGAAAAACAAGTAGAATAAGTCTGAAGCTTGCTAATCGACACTACAGGGGACATTTTTAACAGTAGCAAAAATCACAACCCTGTCCAAGGTCTTTAGCCTAAAAAAATCGCCACTCATAAATCAATTTTGCCACGGGACAGATGCCTATACATATATTTGTAGGTGATTTGTTACCCAAACTTAACTTGTTTGGATTACAATCACTTGTAACCTTGAATGTTAAAAAACATACATGAAACTCTCTCTTGGAAAAAGTTCTCCAAAAGGCTATTCTTGTGGATAAGATTTGTGAAAAGTCTTGAGAATTAGGACAGAAAATTGCTAGATGTACAACATTTTTGGAATATTACAAAATTTTATCCCAATTTCAAAATTAAAGGCAAAGCTAAAACGCTTATTACCCGATTAAGACATTAACTCCCGACTTTGACCACAACTCACTATCAAGACCTATCACTATATATTATATTATCACTAAATTATGTTGTTTTATGCTGTTTTATATTATTTTATTTTTATATGGTTTATACATGTTATTACAAGTTTTATAACTCGCGCACAGGCATTATTATGCCTCAGCGATGTATCAATGTTTATTCTGGAAGATTTGAAATTGTTTTTATCAAATTGTATTGTATTTTATGAATAAACATTATTATTATTATTAATATTATTATTATATAGAATTGAGCATATTTCCAAATGCACAAATAAAATAAATCCAAGTTATACGTAAAGTCTGAATAAGAAGTAACAAAAATCTTCTGGAAAAAGAAATTTAAATAAACGTGTTAGTTTATATACCAAACGGCACAAACGTCCTTTCCTTCTAGTTTTAATTTTGCTTAAAACGCTCCATTTAGTGGATTTTTTCCCGAAAGCTCAAAGGATATTTTGTCGTTGACTTCTCTCGGAATACGTCGAATTTCACAATTTTATTTTCGTGATTGTTAAAACTTACCCAAGATTTTCAACTTCCACAAAGTATATTTTCCGAGATGATTAGATTTTGCCTAAGCTGGATTCGAAGACTCACCTGTAAATAAAAGAGGAAATCATCAGCATTAAGTTAGTAGGATAAGAGAAAAAAAATTGAAATTGGAACAGAGAGAAAATTATATTATATTTTAAATTGCAGCTTTACATTGAAATGTAATGAGGTGATCTCACACGGCATTTTTGGGGTCTGGACGAATTGTATAATTAAAAATTAACATTCTCACTTATAAACTAACGAGTATTTTTAATTTTAGCGCTAATATAATTTGTAGAGGTCCATCATAGTCCAGGAGGAATCGGC
Organism: Galerucella calmariensis; assembly: GCA_910591675.1. Lineage (NCBI taxonomy): Eukaryota > Metazoa > Arthropoda > Insecta > Coleoptera > Chrysomelidae > Galerucella > Galerucella calmariensis. The sequence goes on along the minus strand of CAJUYG010000553.1, from coordinate 182,572 downwards.
GCATAAGTACCGAAAACTATTCCCCTCAATTATTTATGCGATCCTCTTCAAATTGCCCCATAGGGCAACCCGAAATTGTTTAAATAATTGCAAGGTATTATTATTTTTCAACAATTTTTTTATATTCTTAATTGAAATACCAATAAAAAAGGTCCTATGACTTTTCACGATAAAGGTAATATTTTTAAAGATATGAGTTTTTAAAGGTTCGAAAAATCTCAAATTTGGGTACTTTCGACCCATGAAAAATACAGGGTGTTTTCAAATGACACCTACAACGTTTACATGTAGATTCCGTTCGTAAAATTAGACAAAATGATATAAGGAATAAGGGGTCCGCGCATTAACTTTTCGAAATACAGGGTGTTAAAGTTACGAAAAATTAAATGTTTTAATTCGATAACTTTAAAGTGGATGAATGAATTGATTTGACATTTGGCAGGTTGTTTTTAAATGTAAAAAGGCATATTTTGATGGGAAAATATTTTTCAATTTTTGATCCAGTGGTGTACATTTGGAAGACTATGACGTCACCTTTCCCCTCCCATTTTTTACGCCACTGAAATTTGAAACAATTTTTATTCAATTATGTATTCCTCAATGGTTTCCACGTGAAAAACGAATTACCTTCACATATCAAAAAATTTGTAGTTTTCAAGATATTTAATGTTTTCATGAAGTCTGCAAGATCACTTTTCAATAATTAACTTGAAAAAAAGTTTTCTTGTATTTTTTTTAGGTTAATGCTTGTGTATTAATAACCATCTTTACATGATCGTTGCCTAGGAGTATAGTACTTATATTCCTAGTCATACAAATGACACATGTCATTGAGAAAGGTTACTACTTCTACGACGTTTGAAGAAAAATAACTCTAAAAACGTGTTTTCTATAGTTGTAAAGATCGCTGCAGTGTTGTTCGTTATATTTTTCTTTACTCAATGAATGTTTAATTTTTTTCATATTATCAAGTACCTACTAGATAGTTCCTGATTCAAAGAGTATGCTAAACATACGTTAATCACTGCAAGAATACTATTTTTGATCATCAATAACTATAAACACAAATGTCAACGTCATGAATCTATCGAAATCGTAGACAGAGATTTGATAGACACATGTCCAGATTATAGACAAGGCTCAAGACTAAGCACGACCTTGAGCATCAGTTATTGACACATTTTACATGGAAAAAGTGTCAAAAAAAATGTTGAATGCCTCGCTCAGCTTTGAGTTCTTTTTATAAGTACGGCTGTGTCCATTTGATGCTCACTTTTTACTTCTCCAGCTTATTTGTCAATGAAACGAGTGTGCGAGGAGATGGCAATAAAACAAAACCACTGAGTGCATTGAATTTTGCTTTTGTGGTATAATAACAAAATGGTATTGTGTTTTCGTTAAAATTCCAATAGATGTTTTAACACCCTGTATGATGACCGAGCTGACCGTTCTAAAACTAATGACTTCTTTATTGCCCAAATTTAATTAAACCAATAAACAAAGAATGCGAGAGAGATCGATCTCATAAACTATTCAACAGTCTTTAATCTTTTAAAACTATTCAAGTTTAAATATTGAAGAAGGTCCGTCCGCCGCCGCGATATCTTCTTGTTGGAATTAATTCCCCTTAAATATTCCCTTTTTATCTCTAACCGAATCCCTTCTAATCGAAAACCAGACGCCGAATTCTTGTTTTCAAAGTTTTACAAGCTTACAGGGTGAATTTTAATCTAACAAAATTTATTCGAATTAACTTTTTGGACCCTACTCAAATTACTTCACTTTTAAATAAAACTAACGGTTCTCAATTAATTCCACTATTCAATGAAAAAATTATAAAAATTGTAAGACACTTATTGATAATGATTACGATATTGATAATCATCATCTGAATGACAAGTTACATTTGACGTGATTCTTACCTGATGTTTAATATGTGACCCATGGTGTAATAGAGAAGAAGGTGTGCTGAATGTCATAACTGTAACCTACACAACCAAATCTTACTTGTTGTAATCGTTCTTTTTTGTAATAAATTGTGAAGTCTGAATATTGGAACATTAAGTGAGTGTCTTTATTGTTAAATAAAGATTTTGTCTCTTGTTTTCGTTTCAAATTCACTTATTTGTCAAGCGTTTGATTTCGCCTGTTATTTTCTGACAGGCTGATTTTTCAATATGGCGGCGTTTTGGAAGTTTTTTTTGATTGGTCGTGCGCGGTAACACACCTTCTCTATTACATCATGATGTGACCTATATTGTGATTGACTTAATATATTATATGAGTAGAAAAAAGAGAAGATATTATTACGAATCCTTTCGCAAAAATTCCGCCATTTAAATCCACTCCGACCAAGCAAATCTTATTTGTCTAAGATTTAATTTTCATTAAAAATTGTATCAAACTTAATCAAGAAGTGTTTAGGATTTGTGGCTCCTCGACTATATGGGTTAGATCTATGTTTTAATAAGTTTCGGTTAGGTCATTTGTAAGTGATCTATGACTTCAACCACTGGTAAGAATGGAGAATAATAACAGATAGTACATCAACCCACGGGTAGTTTCAGAATATTATTTTTTTACACCCACATGTATATTATCCATTTTCTGCACAGTTTACAGAATGGAAATTTAAGCCATATCGGTTAACTGAACGTATATGATTTCATACACATCCTAGAATGTATATGAAATCCACTAATCAGCATGCATTTAATACACGTCAACTCATCTTTTTTCAATTTCAAAGAAACGTCAAAATAACTTGTCAAAAAAAGTCTCTCCTAGAAGCACTGTATCAGGAATATTTATTTACAAAAATGAGCTTAAATAAAAAAATCCCTGGATATTAACAACAAATACTAAAAACAGAATAAAATGGATATTTAAGGGAACTCCTGACAGAGGTCAGTTTTTATAAAATTTTGTAATAAATTAACGTTATTAAACATTTAATACATTCCTAGGTTGCTCAGTAAAAAGCATCCCAGACTCTCAGGCGGTAGACCAGAGTTCAATTCCCCGTAAGGAAGTTTTTTTTAATGTTAATTTTATTTCTAAATAATTATTCTGCTTGATACCTTTTAATAACGACAACAGGTAGATGCTTGAAATATTTAGCAGAATTTTCATTATCATTAATAATGGGAAGGTACTCTTCGTGCGCGAGTACGACTCGCAACATCTACTTATAACAGCATCGCAGATTTAAAAAAGGAAACCGTAACATAATATACAAATTGTACATTTAAGAACTGTACGTTTATCACAAAAAATCAGTGAAAACATAAAATTGAATTAGTAAAATTATTAATAAAATTGTGGTGAATTTTTAATATGAAGTTAGATATATTACAGTTTATTAAAATGTTTATGTTTTTCTTGCACTCCTCCTACGGCGTCGTGCTCAAACTTCGTCCTCGAGCGATATGGCCATCATATCCACACTAGTTGCACAAACTATTATTAACTCCTCTTGATATTTCGGTAATAAATTCACCTCGAAATTCACTTCATTTGGAATAAGAGGAATCGGTGACGCTACTGTTCTAATTATCCATTTATAGCAATAGTTTATCCTTCACAATATGTAAAAATAAAACAAAAAGAAAACAACAAGTATTAATTTCATTACAGTCCATACTTGCTTTTATTTTGTATAATCAAATGAAGCCAAGCTACGGTCTTTCAACAACGCCTTAAATTGTCAGTATTCACTTTAAAGGTATGAAAGCATCGCAAACAGGATTGATTACTTCTATTCTTTTTTTTCTTCTGTCTCTTTCTTTCTCTCACGTCCTCTCGATATATAAAGTACAATCCCTTTATTGTTGACTTAATACGTTTAAAGGTCATTAATCTAAAGTTTAAGTAACATTATTTTGCGAATTTATTGAAGGTACATGGAAATACACTTGGTCAGTAACGTACTAGGTTGGAATTTTCAAAACACAACCCAATCAATAAGGATTAACGAGGTGCATTTCAATAGGTTTGTTCCAACTGGCATGTATGAACGGTTCTAGAATCTTGTCGAGTACATTACTAGAGATGCATAGTGCGTAATCTCGAATTAGGCATGGTTCTTGATTTAACTTTGAACGTTTTTGACGATATTAATCATGGTTTCGTCAATTTCTCCTCTTTCCAGTTGGTACCGTCTAAGTAGGAAAATCAGTTGGAACACTAAGGAAATGCAGCACTTGCGCGAACAATACCAAAAACGGTTCTTCACCAGTTGGAACAACCTCAATAATTAATCCAATCAATGAAATATTTAAAAAATCCCTTAATAATTTAGCTATTTTATTATATCTTTAATTTCTTTTCACACGAGTACAAACATAAGTCATAACCCTCAAAATAGTTATTTATGTAACTAGTGTGTAAAGTAGCCTTTTTTGTGAATATTGTCGCATGAGCCGCAGGCGAATGCGACAATCACATGAGTCGAAAAAAAGGTCTTTACACACGAATTGCATACAATATTTTTTCTACTAGCGAATATTTAATTAAAATACAAAAGTTTAAAAGTAATTTTCTTTACGCACTAGTGCGTGAAGAAACATACTTTACGCACTAGTGCGTCAAGTAAGTTAAATTTTTCTTTAGAAGAGTCTTTTTATAATAATCTAAAATAACATCATAGTTTTCTAAAAATATTCAATTCCTAAATATAAAATACAATTGCTTACTCTAGGTATAGTCGGAAGATCTCAATTTAAATTTTAAATGTCAGATTCAATTCACAAAGAAATGTCAGTCACTCACCGCCAACTTATACCTATTTACCGTATTATTTCCAGTACTCAATAATTATTTAACAATAATTATTAGGTTACTTTACCGAATTCTATAGGTTTCTATCTCCAATTTATGAAAAAAACTTAGATTTAATATCCGTTTATTATACCTATATTTTTATAAGACTAGATATCTATAACTACATACATATTGGATTTTTTTCTTTACGCACTAGTGCGTAAAGTAAAACTCTTTACGCACTAGTGCGTAAAATAAAGTTTTACGCACTCGAAAATGTGTCTAGAGTACGTACTTTACACACGGTAGTAGAAAAAACTACATGCAGTTCTAACGGCTCCTCTACACTTCGCGCCACAAAAGAAGGGTGAAGAATAATATTCTACAATAGTGAGGATTTTTTTGGGTAAAAATCGAGATATTTCATGCCCAATATCTCGGAAGGGGTGCATCTAATGAAAAACTGAAAGAGACTTTTTTTCAGAGAATATTGGAAGAAATAGGTAGAGCCCAGAAAAAGAGAAGATCTGACCATTGGAAAGATCTAGTAGGGCTCATACAATCAAAGACTCTTCTGGGTGTGTATGTGTGTGTGAGAGAGATGATCTCGGACGGTGTCCATTAACCACAGGGAGTATAGGAAGTTTAGATATTAATCTGAAGGAAAAGTCTATATTTCCAGTTTAGCATCATAACCAAAACGTATAAGTAGGTCAAAAATAGCCTTTTCGTTTTTTGCCAGAAGTGAACATAAATTAACAGGCATGGGAAAGTTGTAGGCTATGAGAGAATTATAAAGTTCTGTTCTTTCTGTCAGTCGATACTCACATGCAAAAAAATATGATTGAGATCAGCTATTGATATATTATCGCAAGTACAAAAAGGTGTGTTGAAAATACCTATTTTGTGTAGATGAGCCCGAAAACGTTCTCTTCTGGGTGACTACAACCTATTGAGATCAAATGAATGCATAAGTCAAAGTAAAGCTGCGCTAAGAGTTTTAACAGGGATCCTAATGGGACATTGTCGCCTGAATGGGCACCTGAAAAAGCTCAAAATATTGGAGGAACAAGAATGCAGTTTTAGTGGCATGGAAGAAGAAACCTCCATCCACATACTTTCCAACTGCACAGCACTTCAGAATCCTAGAGCACAGCACCTGGGAGATTACTGGATAGAAGAGGAACATTTACCTAAGATGAAGCCTGCAGAAATCCTAAAACTCCTACGGGAAATAGGACAAAAGAAGCTCCTCAGAAACTAAGTAGAAGTAAGGGGCCCAATAGATCTTTTGGGTCTCAGTAAATGTTACCCCAAAATACATACGAGACTGGCAATTTTTGCACTAGGTAGGTTCGTGACCAGATCTTTTACTATTTATAATAAAATTATACCAATTTTCGGCCCTATACTAGTGCTGAATATATTCAGGATGATCTTGAGATATAAAATTAAAATATCAGCAAATATTTTCAGTTCTTTTAATACGGATACGGTCCTGTATCCGAGGCGAAAAATATAACCAACCAATTGAACATTTACAAGAAACAAGCGTATACCAAAAAATGTTATCCAATAATTTATCGTAAATAGTAAAATAGGATTCGTTTAAATTTGATACAGCAATAAAGTGGACAATTTTAGTGATTCGACGGTCGTGGTCGTGTCATTCTGGTTTGAAGAACACCAACGACGCGACGTTTCTAAATTTATTCAACCGTTTGTGGAATTGTTTTCAATTCAGTCAACTGTCGCTCGGTTAGTTAGAATTCCGTTTATTTTGGATAAATATGTGGCCAACTTTTTTTTGAAAATGGTTTGGCACGCTCCCTAATCCACTTACTGTCACTTACGATTTCTTTAGCGGCACCGAGATTTTAGATGGTTTACTGGTGATAATTTTTACACAAAAAGACCTTTGGCGATGAGGCACTGAAACGCACGTTTATATTCGCATTATGCAGAATTTAATAGTGTCCGTAACCACACGTTCGAGATGCACACTTAAAAATATAATAAAGTTTTCTTAATTCACGGCCAAAAAACGTACTTGCTGCTTCCTACTAAAGCATAAATAAAGTCCGACTTTCTGCCTTCTATCAGAAGTAGTAAGTACGTATTTTCGACCGAAAATAAAGAAATATAGTATACACCACATAGGCAGAAAGTTTGAGAGCTCTGAACTTTACACAGTGCAGGAATCTTAAACGTTCTGCCCTTGTAGTGTAATATACTATTTTCCACTACTAGGTGTGAAGTTGACAATTATTGCTTCTTCTAGCCAACCGAGAAGTTGAATTTCTCTATTAGTGGTTAATAATTTTATATTATTAACCTAGGTCAATAATGAAAAAGCTCGTGAAAAAGTTCAAATATTTTGAGAATTCAAGGATAGTAGTTCAACAAAAACTTGTGCAACATAATTTTGTATACCCAGGAGATTGTCTTCAAGTTATTTGCTGCTTGAAATTACCTATCAAGATAAAATTATTTGAATAAAAATGCCATTAGTTTAAAATTCTCGCTCAACCAAAAATGACTGATGACGTACATTCATAATATATCGAAAACTGACAGTGTACTTGTCACTCAGACGAAGGAGTAAACGCTTCTCGTGGTCCGTTTGTGAATTATTTTCAATTTTTGTCTTAAATTTGGCTAGTAGTGGAAAAATTGTATATACACCATGGTGTTGAAAACATTTATAAACCTCGCACCTTATTCCGCTCGGGGCAAAGCCTCTCGCGAAATAATCTTGGTGCTCGGTCAATAATAATAGTCTTCACCACCTTGGTGTATAATACATACTATTATTGTATCTCTAATACAAAATAAATGTAGAATGCAATACAATCCTTAGGAAGTATAAACGTGAATAATGTTAACGTAGAAATGCAATCCTGTATATTTTAAATTTAAAATAGCCAGCTTTTGTTGTAAAGAAAAATTCAATACAAATAGATACATAATTCAAAGAAAAATTTAAAGTCCCTGATCTATTTACTTCTTAGCTCGAGAAAACTTGAAATAAAATGCGGTATGCCATGAATTATTTCGTATTCATATTGAATTCAAATACGATATTTAATTTTATTTGTTTTCAAAAATCCTTCATAAATCAGTTTCTATATACAGGTTGGTCCGTAAGTAATGGTCCAAAGTGAAATGGAAGATTCTTCGCCTAAAAATATCACAATCTGACGCAACTTCTTTCAGTAAAATATTAATGATAAGAAATATATAGGGTGGCAAAGTTGAAATGTCAAAAATGTTATTTCTCCGTAAATTGGAAGATTTTTGATATACAAACGTAAAAATTTGAAGATGGGGGTTTTAGGGCCTGAGAAATCATAATATGTTATTCGTTTCGATATATTTTCTAGAGGGTGCCAAAAAAGCTCTGTTGTTGGTGTAACTGTGCGATTAACTTATTTATTGTTAACGGTTTCCCTCTATTTATTGGAAAATATTAAAACTGCATAATTTTGCGACAAAAAGGTATACCTATCATTAGTCTCAAAAGTTACTGGTTTTCGAGATATTCGCATTTTTAAAGCCCCCTTCATAATTTTCATTCCATTTATTAGCACAAAAATAATAATGTTAGTAGGCGCTGATGTCAACAATCTTATTATCAGCTATAATATAGCAAGAACATTGATAATTTACAATAATATTGTCATATATATCGAAAGTGTATTGCTTAGTAACAGCCCGACTCCGAAGGCGGAGGGCTGATACCTCAAAGCAGCATCCTTGAGGAAAGTTATGGCAAAATTATTGCAAATTATTAATATTCTTGCTATATTATAGCTGATAATAAATTTTCTGACATTAGCGCCTACCAGCATTATTGTTTTTGTGCTAATAGATAAAATGAAAATTATGAAGGGGGGTTTGAAAATGCGAATATCTCGAAAACCAGTAACTTTTAAGACTTATGATAGGTATACCTTCTTGTCGCTAAAATTATGCAGTTTTAATAGTTTCCAATAAATAGATGAATGCCATTAACGATAAATAAGTTATACCAATTACATAGCTTCTGTGGCGCCCCCTAGAAAATACATCAAAATGGATAACATATCATGACTTCCAGGCCCTAGGACCCCTATCTTCAAAAATTTACGTTTGTATATTAAAAATCTTCCATTTTTGACATTCCAGCTTTGCCACCCTGTATCATTTTTATCATCCATTTTTTATTAAGGGAAGTTGCGTCAGATTGTTATATTTTTAGGCCAAGAATCTTCCATTTTACTTTGGTCCATTAACTACGGACCACCCTGCATATACACATGATCATAAATAAAAATTTTTCTGAACATTTCTACGCAATTGGTAGGTTTATGACAGATATCGGTCATGTTTCCAACCCCTTACTCATGCCACGTAGCTTCAGATAGGTTTATCAAACTATACTTGAAAGTTTTTTGATCGTCAGTCAAAAAATCCGGTATAATAAATGATAAAACTCTCAGTGAAAATCTATCAGAGACTTGGTACCTTATTCAGGTCACTTCAGCTGCATCCAAAAACAAGAGCTCCTTCTGAATCTGACAGACTATTCATATTTTTTTGATTGAGAAAAAATGACGAATTGATAAATCATGCATTAAACAGCCTAGATCTGATACCAAAAGGCTGAAATCAAGGATAAACTACGTAAGCAACGTTTTTCGATGTTATGGTAAACTTTATTATTAGGGTATCTGGGAATGTTAGTTGTGATACCTTCAACCTATCACCGCGGCTAGATTATTAAGTTGCTACGTTCATTGTTAGCTGTAAGCTTCAAAATTTAATTTATGGCATGTTGGTTTATTTTTATTGTCTTGTAGTGGGCGTTGCATGCGTGGAATGCATCAAAATTTATTTAAAAATTGTTGTTCAATTATGTTATTTGACGTTTAGTCTTCTACTACCTACTTAATAGTCGTAACATGGGTTTACTGGCAAATATGTAATAAAATAGACATAAAATCTTTATATTTTTTCACTCTGGTAATGTTAGAAGAAAAATTGATCTATATGAACCTTTTGATCCATCGTAGAATAAAGTTGCTTTTATACCTAGGGTAGGGCGGGGCTAGTTGAGCATAGGGGCAAGTTGGGCAATCGAAATATCTCGAAAACTATACACGGCACGAGAAGGCATCAAATAGCGAAAAGAAGGGGTCGCGGGATGCGAACTCATCACGAGACTGCCAGTGGCGACTACTCGATCGAGTTAAGTACAAACGCGCATTGTTTTTTTTGTAACCAAAAAGTGAAATAATTATCAAGCGGAATATTTCGTCTGTAATAGTTATATGTTATCCGATTTTAATCAGGTGAGTGTTCAACTTCCATACATTCACAGTACTTTTGATATGTATAAATATTTAGGGTGTAATTCTAACAGGTTTTTGACAACCTCACTTTTGTTTTGAAATGTCGGATTGGGGTTAGTTGAGCTTAACTAACCCCACGACTCAGAACTAAAGTTATATATTCTTTTTATTCTTTTTAGGATGCGGACTTACAAAAGAAAGACTACGAGATGTTACTTTACTCAAAAGTTAAATGATGCTGCAAACCCACTAGCCTTGGTAGGGCAACATCATTTAATGCTCAGATGCTTAAGATACATTGATGTTTTGTTGATTCTATTTTCGGTTTATTATTCAAATAAAATTACTTTTAATTGGGTTGTTTTGTCACTAAGAGACTATAAATAAAAAGTTGAGTATCGAACAGAAATTTTATTTCATGTTTAGTTAACATTTTACCCATCATTTGGTTAGACATTCAAGTGCTCAATTTGCCCCATACCCTTGCTCAACTTACCTCACCCATGAGGTACGTTGAGCATACTTGACTTTCTGCATTTAATCAGCTGTAGCTCTCAAATTTGACTCCTAAGAAATAAATTACTATGGACACTTAGGCAAACAGATAAATTCGTGATCCTTCAGTATGCATAACAAGCCATTAATACTTATCGTTGAGGAGCTATAACCGCTCAAATGAAAAAGTGCCCAACTAGCCCCGCCCTACCCTACTCTCGGTTCTTTCGCCTTACATTAAAAAATTATAAATTATGCTTATTCCAATATGCTTTTAAATATCATATTTATGATAACAAATTAAATAACTGCAAATATACTACTATTTGACAGATAATTTAAAGTGTAATGCATAAACCACGTAGATTAGATTAAAGACTTAAGGAGCTCAAACTTCATACAGGGTGTTATGAGGAACTTTACATATTTCTACCGCTCAGGGAGGATATAATGTGGCGAATAAAAAGTAGCTTCTTTATTATAATTTGCAGGATGATTTTTGAAATTGACCATACATTTTAATTGGCTATAGTGTTTACACGGCTCATTTGATTTTTCTAATTTTTCCATGACACAGTACACCACAATCAAGCATTCTACTGGTATTAGCTAAACTAGAAATACAGGACCGGCTATGGAAAAATTAATTTAGGGATTTGTGTTAAATATTGCACCCTGGATATATATTTTTTTAAATTCAATAAGTGATTTTGAAACTACATAAATAGCCAATGAAAATGACAATATTGTGGCACTCAATTCTTAGTAAACGATCAAATCTTACCAAAAATGACCATAATGAAGTATTAGAAGGTATTAATTTAAACAAATTGATATAAATTTAGAGTATTTTAACAACAATGAGAACCTACAGCATAATATGTTCAGATTTATAAAGTAAACATACCATTTATAGGAAATATAAAATTCAATCTATAGTATCATCCTTTTCGCTGGTCATACAAGAATCATCCGAAGACTCGTCGAGAGAGATCACTATCGGTTCTATAGTTTGTTCTATGAGGTTATCTAAAACCCACATTTTCTCTTCCTCTTTAATTACATGATTCACAGCATCTCTCCAGTTCTCTTCAGTTATTGTTGTCAATGAGTACTTCATTAGTTCACGAACATCTTTCATTTTAAATGTTTTATTATGTCTAGCTACATAACCTTTCATTAACTCTATCGCATTTAATTCACAATGGTATGGCGGCAAACGAAGCACTGTTATCCCACGATTCTTGGCTATTTCACCAATAAAAAACTTTTTTAATTGTAGCTTGTGATCTGAAGCAACCTTTAAAAGTTCTTTTTTCAACATATCATCTTCAAATGGTATATCTTTTACGATTAGCCAGTTTCTAATATCAGCTTTTCTCCAAGAGGTAGATGGAAGATTTTCTATTAATCGCGAATGATAAGTGACATTGTCCATAACGATTACAGCATTATTTGGAATTAATTCGACCATTTGTGTAAAATACTCTTCAAAAACATCAGAGTCATTTCTTCATGAGAGTCTTTGGTTGATGTTGACTGAAACTCCAGTAAACCACCTTCAACGAACCCTTGATTAACCCTTGATTGCATCCAATATGCGTTATTATTAGTCGGCGACCTTTACCGATAGGAGTTTTCAGTCCAGTAGATAAACCTTCTATGAAAGCTTGACGACTGGTTTTAATACTTTTGTCCTGTCATATTTTTTTCACTGAATGTCCTTCATTGAGCCATGTCTCATCTAGATAATAGATTTGTCTTCCCTCCTGTCTGTATTTTCGGATATCTCGTAAATACTGTCGTCTTCAACATATTATTTGCTCGTTGTCGATTAGCACTGATTTGCGACTTTGCTTCTCAGGTCCTTGTGTCCCAAGTTATCGTATACAGGCAATATCTCGCTTATTTGACAAGATACCTAATTAATAAATAAAAAAAAACTGCATGGAATGGCATCAAAGTACCTTCCTAATGACTTATGAAAAAATGTTTTACATTTGACAGTCCTGTGATAGCTACCCCTCACTTTTTATTTTCAAGTGGCACCCCCTGTCATTGGAAATTGCGTATCGTTCTATTTGGAATACAACGACAGCACGTATTTTTTCCAATTAATAATAACAAAAGCATCAATATTTCATGAAGTATCAATTTCAACTAAAATACCTCTGATGCAATTCAAAAAACGAACACAACAAGTGTTCAAAATTATTTCCTGCAGAATCCATGCAAGCTGCAAAATGCAGTTTTTTTATTAACTGATTATCTTGTCAAATAAGGGAGATATTGCCTATATACGAAAACTGGGGACACCCGGTATTATAAGAATTTACAAAGTTAAATGTTTGAAGTGATTAGTTAGATTATTAAAGCTAGTGATATTATTTTATAAATTAAATTATATTTTAAAAAGTTGCAGAAGCTTTGCAAGCATTACATCCATTAATCATTTAATGAACCTGAAACATATCGTAGTAGTTATGTATAATGCTAGTTATCATAGTACTATGGCAAATGAAGTGCCAACAATAAGTACTGAAAAAGTGGCAATCTACTTGTGGAAACCGTGTATAAAAGCAAGGGTCTCCGCAAGGTTCAACTGCGAGAACCGAGCGTAAGCATTCGTTAGTAGATTTCTTCAGCTGTAATAATTCAAATTATACGCTTCTGTTTATAAGTAACACCTGTAATCTGCTAACCCAAGCTGCGAGAAACGTTTCCAGCAGCAGAGAGAGTCAACTACAAAAAATGTATGTAGCAGTAACATAAATGTATAGTTGACGCAATTCTTTTAGTGCAGCTATCTAATTGTATACCCTTCAAGTTATGTTGCGGAACTAAACTCTAAAAGGTATGAATATTATTTTTGTCTACTTTCTATATTGAATTTGATTACGGATTTGTTAAAAGGGCGTTTGGTTTAAACGGGATAAAAGACGTGATTGAGCCCATTTTGTACCCCATTCAATTTTTCATGAAATACGAAATTTCAAAATAAAAACCATGAACAAAACTAAATACTATGAAAAAATAACAAGAAATAAATTAATTTGATAACAATTATTTAAAAATAAATGTTGTGTCTAACTCCCGTTTGTCACTACTACATAAGTAAGATGAAAAATACGTTAAAGTTGATTAATTTTCTTGTTCCAAAAATTATATCAATCCGTCTTCCATACCATCGCATATTCACTATTCTTCTGCCTTCCATGACTGTTGGACGTTTATTTATCGTTTTCAATTTGAATCCTAGTTTTTTAATCCAGTTTCCCATAATTTTCTTACAGCAATTTATATTATGGCCGGCATTTGTCAATTTAATTCTCATTATTTCAACCGTATATATGGTGGTTTTTAATAATTTGATCAGAGACACATCTAGAGGTTTGACCAATCCCTTATCACATCGCTTCTTGCGTTCATAAGGCCCATTAGCTATTTTACGTATAGTTGACATGGGAGCTTCTGTTAAATCAGATACTGCTTGCATTAATTCTGTTTCTTCATCGAATCCAGACTTTTCTCGTAGATTCTTATACACATTGAAACATAATTATTTCATGTGCTTCCAAATTTAAATGTCGTCGAATCCTGTTTTCACTACTTACACTATTACTAAAATTATCACTCTTATCATCATTATTTAAACTTTCGTCGTTGTTACACACAATATTTTTGACCGAATTCGATATTTCCCAAGGACGCCACATTGTAAATATTCAATTTTTAACTGAAAATATAATTGCTAATAAATATGTATACTCACCCTCAGAAAAACACTACACTCTTTCTTGATGAGACTACCGACTAAAGCTCTCTCTGAAAAATAGTATAGTTGAGTCAAAGATGTGAAAAATAATAAAATATTTGAAATCTATATTTCCATATTTTCTTAATAAAACTATATACCTATAAGGTAGTGTTAGTCGTCTGGTATTATGTTCAAGATGATTTCAAATATGAAAATAGGTTAATATTGTTGGAAGCGAAATGTTTTATATTCGAGTTATAAATAGCAGAGGAAAGAACAATTTTAGATTGAAAGAAACCATGAATACATGAAAAGAAAGCACGAGTCGTCGTACAGGTAAAGATTTATTACAAAATGTATTTTCTTCTATACATTAACTCTAAGTATTTAAAAAAGTAGTATAGCGCTTCATAATTGCGGGTTAAAAATAATCGTTAGACAGTCAATACATTTATTCAATCATAAAAAATTATTAAAAAGTTTTTAACCATTATTAGTTGAAATTATAATATCAAACTAATTTATCGACAAATAAACATTATAAATTAAAGTATTGACTGAGTTCGCACTAAAAGAATTGCGTCAACTATACAATTGCAGTGTTGCAAGCTTAATCCGACTGATTGTTGGATCATCCTGTTAAAATGAATAATTTTAACGGTTTTATTTACTCGCAGAACAAGAGTTTCCTCTGAATGTTTTAAAAGACAGCTAAAGTTAAAAAGTTTCGAGGCTGTTTTAGTACTTATTTCTACTGTTTTCTCAGTTAAGGAACATGTATCCAAAAAGAAAAAACTAATTTGGATTTGAATAAAAATTTATTGAAAACTTGTTTCTTGTTAAACTCAATTAACACAGAGATTGTTCACACTTTTTATTTTTCACTGAATATCTGTTATGTTAAATGATTCAAAAACAATTATACGCATTTACATGAATGTGAAGACGTGTTTCTTTATTTTTTTAAATTATCCAATTATAAGAAAAACTCTTGGTTGGAAATACTCCGTAAGCTTTTAATTTTAGTAAATTCTTTCCTCGACCAGTTTTAAGTTAAATAACACTGGTCAACATAAATTTACTTTTTATGTGAAACATGAAAGATTTTAACTGATTATGTTTGGGACCAGGTTGATTATTATAATAGACCAAGATATTTTAGATATGTTACGGTTAAAGTATTTCCTTAGCTAGTATGTAAACTAGTTGGATAGTATACAAACTATCCAACTGCCTGGTTATTTTGATGAAAAATCATATTTTCACCAAAATAACTACGAGTAATGGCTGGTTTGTATACTATCCAGCTAGTTTATAAACCATACAAAATTTATCGCTAAAACCCAAACCAAAAGGAAATTACACAAATTAGCTAGCATTTTTGGCTAGTTTGTAAACTATCCACATTAGTTGGTTAAAGTGTGAACCTGTTATTGGTAGTAACGAGTTGGTTATTATGTATTACTCAACAAACTAATCAATTCTCTTGGGTTAATTTAGTTTAGGATAGTAAAATCCTTAGTCAAAAATTATTTCTTTATTGGTACAATGTAATATTGTTACAGGTACCTATTATTACTTTAGAAAAAGTAAAAGAAATATAACTAATAATACCAGCTGACAAAATATTAACAATAAAATATGTCAGGACATTAAAACCACCAAACAAAGAACAGTATTATTTGTTGGAGCAAGTTGCACTGTTGTGGCACTTACTATTACTCGTATATCCAGACGCAAGACATTTACACTTTTTATTTGCAGTGACATCGCACATATCCTTGGGTTGAGCCCGATACTGAAAATTTTCTTGCAGCGCTTCGTAATGTTATTTCAGTGTCCATCTTGACATTTTCCAACTTTAAAAATTGTTGCTTACATATTTCAAATTCGTTGCAGGAATCGTGGAATCCAGCTGTTTAGGGACACCGTGAACAGTTCCAATTCGGTAAAATTCATCTTCTACACTCAATATATTTCTATGATCTGACCGACTTCGATCTACATCTGGAATGGGTACTCTCACGGACATGCCGACAGTTCCTGGTTTAAATTTCTTGCGAGAAGTTTGTAGCATTTTTTGTGTTTGCCTATTTAGACTTCCCTGGCATGAATCCCTCATCGCTTTAATATTGTTTTTATTCTGACAATGGTAACATACGTTTTCTTCAGAACATAATAAGCATTTTTGTGGTAATGATTCATTGAGAGCAGTTTCTGTTGTTTCAGTAGAGAGCAATGCCATTGGTTGTTCTTTAAATAAAACTGAGTTTTTATTGTTAACTTCGACCGAAACTGGGGTTTCGCGTTGGTTGGTTTACATACTAACCAACTCGTTGGTTATTATGTATTACTACCAATATCAGGTTCACACTTTATCCAACTAATGTGGATAGTTCACAAACTAGCCAAAAATGCTAGCTAATTTGTGTAATTTCCTTGTGGTTTGAGTTTTAGCGATAAATTTTGTATAGTTTATAAACTAGCTGGATAGTATACAAACCAGCCATTACTCGTAGCTATTTTAGTGAAAATATGATTTTTCATCAAAATAACCAAGCAGTTGGATAGTTTGTATACTATCCAACTAGTTTATATACTAGCCAAGTAAATAATTTAACCGTAACAAATATAAATAATAAGATTCGGTAACAAAAAGAATACGAATTACGGAAAAAAGATCAAACAAAGAACGGTGAGAAAAAGCGTCTTTATAATGCCCCCGATTTTCTCACAATGTTTGACGTCGTTTAATTCACAACTTCCACAATTAATCTATTTAATGAAGTAATAGTATATTATGCAACGATCATGTATTAATAACCGTTATAATACATGAGAGTGGCATACACTATTTGTTCTACGAGCAGAAAATTTGATTTGGAAAAAATACACTAACCGGGTCTCGAACCCGGCATGTACCGATCGAAAACAACTTTATGCGGCGCTTTTGCTTTTGCTTTTGCTACGGTCTCACATTCTTGAACTAATAGCATAAAGCTTATATAGTTCTGTTAGTGTTATACAAAATTAGTAATAAATTATTGTAAGCAAAAAATTTATAAGTTCAAATATGTTTTTACCTATACTTATAGTATAGGAGTAGAAAAAAATTTTCATGATATCGAGAAATAAATCTAATCTTAAGACTTTTTCCAATTTTTGGAGGTTTCATTATTCTTTATCGAGATTGTAATGAAATTAGTGTTAGCGTAAAAGTCCTCGCACATTTTGAAGACGCTTCAAAATAAATTCAAATTTTGATTGTTTTGTTATTTTTGAACGGAGCAAGTAATCGGCACGGGCCTCCTCTAGAGGTAGCGCAGTTAGGGGCAAGTGGGGAAGCGATCAGTATCTGTAGAGTGGGGAGGGTGAGTGTGTAGGCTCACATCACTTAGGCCACATGTGACCCATTGTACATCCTCCCGGGGAGTTGTCCTCCTAGGTCATTGTCCATCGTGTCCTTCTCAGGAAGGTGGACAGATCACTAGGAGACATCTCCTTTATATCGGCAGGTGTAGGCCAAGACTCACCGAACACACACTCTCTTATTGACGATAACTCCGGACACTCGCATAAGACATGCCTGACAGTTTCATCTTCCTGTTCACACATCCTGCATAGATGTGTGTCCACTAGCCCCATAGTATGGAGTTGTTTCCTTAATTGACAGTGACCAGTCAGAAATCCTACAGTTAAACGTAGGTTTTTCATGGTCATCGCCAAATATTTCTTCGGCGTCAGCTTTCCAGGGTCGCCCAGGCTGATCCTGACAAGACTGCATCCTTTGATTCCATCCCATCTCTTAAGGGATTGAGCATGGTTGTAACGTTTGGCTAGTTCCGCAATTGTCGAAGTCGTTAGGTCGTAAGTGTCACTGGGTCCTAAAATTTTTAGTCCAGAGACTTCCCTGGCTAAAGAATCAGCAATGCGATTTACTTTACTCCTGTTGTGCCCTTTAACCCACCTCAGGATAATATTGTTATCTGCCGAGGCGTCAGCTAAATCTTGGTGGCACTCTAGTACTAGCCTCGATATAACACGTTGTCTGTTCAAGGCTAATAGGGCTTGTCTACTATCAGTGCAGATTATTATTTTTTTGCCAGAAATTCTTCTTCTGGTTAGTTCTTTTGTGGTAATTGAGTTACCAGCCAGTTCTGTTTGAACCACGTTGGTATTGTTTCCCATTCCCCACTTAATCTTTAGGCTTAGTGCTCTCGAGTAAACTCCACATCCTGAGCCTTCTTTCATTTTTGAACCATCAGTATATATGCGTATTGCATTTGCAGCATCTGGCTCTGTGTTCTGTTTTATTTGAATTTTTTAGGGTTTGTTGAACAAAAACCTGGTTCAATTGCATCGTTGGCTGCCTGCAGCAGAGGTAGCGCAGTGAGCGCTTCATGCCATAGGCTTAACCTCAATTGGCCCACTCCTACTTCGGGGTTTACACCAGCCGTGCGCAATCGTACCATGGCCATTAACGCAACCTCCTTGACGTACAGGTCCAGCCAGAGGGGTCAGACCAGTAATTAGTTCCATTGCTGCAGTTGGTGTAGTTCTCATGGCTCCTGTGATGTTTGAACAAGCCATTCGCTGTATTTGATATAATTTTTGGATTGCCGTTGCTTGTAGAACCTTCGGTCCCCATGAAATTGCTCCATACGTTAACATGGGTCTTATTATTGCAGTGTAGATCCAGGTGACCACACGGGGTGACAGACCCCATGTGCGTCCCGCCGTCCTCCGACACTGCTCATAAGCCACATATATGCTCTTTTTGCTCTGCGATAATTCAGCTTTGTTCAAAGTGAGAATTTAAAAACGATACGCAAAAGTATTTAAGTGAACAGGGCAACTGATTTGCTTAAGCAAATTCCGTAAAAACAGCAGGTAAATTAACTCTCCCACACTTTCCGATGGCGTGAATTTCTACTTGAAAGGTACTAAGGGTTTTTTCCAAGCTCACTGAGTGTTTGGTTCCTGGGAGTCTATTCACTAACAGTGAGAGCTCCTACGAGAATAAACACTTATAAAATGCGCATGCGAGCTCTCTCGAAATTGCAAAATTATGATATAGTCCGCATGCGCACTTAATAAGTGTGTACTCTCGTAGGAGATTTCATTGTTAGTGAATAGACCCCCTGGTCTGTTAAAATTATATTGCTTTTGAGCCGTCTATGTACCATTGAATATCCTTATTGCCAAGTCTGGTAATAATATTTGGATCCCGTTCATTCTTGTTGCTTAATACCGTTTCAAATTTCTTTAAAAAGTTATACTTTTCATCATATCACATCACACAAGGTGTAAAAAAATGCATATTTGTATCTTTTAGTTACGGCTGAACCTTTTTCAGCATTCTTCTTCGATAGCGCGAAATCATCGAACTAATTATGGCAGAACGATTGGACGATTTTAAGAGTTTAACAGATCATCAGATTTTTATTGTTTTTTACCAAACTCATCATTACTTCAATTAGCAGACTATTGAGTACAAAAAAGGTGTCCTTGCTATTTTAAAATTCATAGAAATGGTAAGTATTTTAATATATATTCAATATTTAATCAACCTGAGCAAATATTTAAGAAAACCTAACTTGTGTGCACATGTAAAATATGTTTCTGATCATAACAAAACTGATTTATCACGTACACTGCATATAATGTAACTTTTGCATATTATTAAGTATTTCTTAGTAATCAAGCTGAGAATTTATATGTTATGTCATAACAAGTATAACAACTTTATTAAGTTACCAATAAACTGCTATTAAATATTAATAAGATCATTTGATATACAGGGTCATTCATTAGTGCGACAAAGTCCAATATCTTGTAAATCCTCAATTATATTTAAATAAAATTTTGATCGATTGTAGCCAGCCTAAGCAACAAAATCCAGTTCTGACAATTATGACGTTCATATACATTTATACTGAACGTACTTTAGAAACCCACAGCCAGTTTCACAATCAGTGATCAATAAAACTTGTTTTACAATCATCATTTTAATAATGGTCAGATAACTTATGAAATTGTATTATTTTTTGTTGCGTTGGTATGAAAACCATCGATAGTTTGGTGTTCTATGTCAAATGAAAGGAAAAAGAAAACCTTTGGAGGTTATGTTTTACAATTTTCGTACTGGAACTACCAACGTGCAAAAATAGCATTATTTCAACATAATCATCAAGCAGAATTTCGATGAAAAAAAAAATATTTTTTTAACTCTCGATAAATTGATAAAACTCATTGTAGGATGGGAAATGGCCTCCTCAATTTCTTCCAACAGACTTTCTACTAATTTTGTCGTAGCCGTTGGTTACTTCTTAACCATGAGGTATATTGTGAAACTGGTTGTAAAAGCTATCATTTGAATTTGTCTCGTCAATTATAAAGTACAATCTACATAATAAACAGGTTCTCACTTTCAGTACTTGTTATTTTTCGACATAATCCACAATAATATCCAATTTACACTGAAAAATCATTTATTTTCTACCGAAGTTTCATTTCTGTCGACCCCATTGTTAGCTGTCAGCGACAGATGAATGACGTGAAGCATAACAATAGCACTTTCTTGCCCCACTGAAATTTAGAAAGAGAAAAAGATTTGTGGGAAAAGCACCTACGAGGGCATGACGGTTTCGAAGAAAAGTAACACCTACCGACCGCATTTGCTGTGAAATCGAAACCGCATCTAGACATCTTAAAATTAGTAAACATTTTTTTTGTATACAAACCGCAAGCCGGAAGATACATTGCAGGTCGGGTCCTATCAGACACCAAATGTTTTGGATATTTCTATCTTTAAAATCGAACTAATTATAGCTCTGTTGTTATTAGAATAACATCAATATATGTATACGAGGGAATCTACAAAAGTCACTTGGACAATGCAGTAAAATAGTATGAGGATGGGTTGTTTCTGTATATTTAAAAAGACATTTTTTTACAAACTATTTGAAGAAATAGGCAACGCCGAATAAAACAAGAGATATTGCCAAGGTTTTTTTTATTTAATACAAACATGCCCACATCAACTACTAAGAGTTATTAGCAGACAAGTAGTATTTGTGGTATTTGTGTTAGAGATAATTTCTAAATTTTGTTATACAAATTAATGTCTTTGAAATATTTAATTAAAGCACTTGTGTCTTTGGTGAGCACATCCTTGAATACCGCACTTAAATTATTCTTTTTTCTTATTCTTTTGGGAATCAAACCACAATAATGTTTTTTATTTTTTATTTCGACGTTTCGGTAGCGTTCCAGCTACCGTTGTCAAGATTAACTAGCAATAAAATAAATAAAATAATTTTTGGTCCCTATCTGACACAACGAAAAAATGTGACAACTAGACAATCAATAATATTTTGAAGTTTAAGACTACAAAACTTTGTTGTCAAATTTTATTAAGGTCCATTCATAGTAGATCACACCTCTGGTAAAATGTGAAATAAAATATTTTATTTTATGACATTCTAACGATATGATAGTCTACTAGAAATGGAATCCAGTGAAGTGCACGTTCCAGGAACGGTTTTTTATTGGGATAGCGCTTTTTTTAGCTTATTTTTGGAAATGTTGTTAATAAAACGCGTTTGTTGTTACTTTTTTGTGTATGATCATTTTTGTTTTCAAAACATGTATAACTCAGTTTGGTGATTTTGTGTATTGAAGTGTGTATCGATTAACAACTATTCCAATGATAAATCATAAGAAAACCTGGATAAAAACTTATGATGCTATCCTGATAACGCAGGTAATTGATTATTGGAAATTTCTCTTTCTAACATTGGTAAACAAATTTGACTACATTCGGCTGAAATACTAGCTACACATTTATCTGCATTTAGTTGTATCAAAGCACTTTCTTTGATTTTTCGTCTTTTATTATTGGGCTCTTTCAATATTATTTTTGTCGAATCCCATTGAATTTTATGCCCCTCTTCCCAAGCATGTTTACAAATACCTACAGATAGGGACCAAAAAATATTTTATTGCTAGTTAATCTTGACAACGGTAGCTGGAACGCTACCGAAACGTCGAAATAAAAAATAAAAAACATTATTGTGGTTTGATTCCCAAAAGAATAAGAAAAAAGAATAAGTAATGCCACAAGGAACTTACAGAAGATATTTAAATTATTCTGTCTTCTATATCTAGAATATTCGGGACACTCCAAGATGATATGTTTTATGGAAGAGAAACATGGCAATGTATACAATCTGGTGCTGGTTCTTTGTTGAGGAGATATTGATGTGTAAGTAGTGTGTGACCTATTCGCAGGCGGGTTAAGACAACTTGGTCTCTGCGTTTTTCTGGTATTGATAGAAATAATCCGACTTGTGGCTTAACTTCTTTGAGTTTGGATGTCGTATGGTTCCATATTACTTGCCAAGAATTAAATATATGTTTTTTGATTGGATTTATGTGGTCAGTGTAGGGAATTTTTTTAATGTAAGGTGATTCTTGATTAGATGTTGTATCTACTGCTAATTGATCGACTTCTTCGTTTCCTTTTATACCAGAGTGAGATGGAACCCACAGAAATGAGACTTTCTTTTGGGTGAAGCGTATTATTTCCATTTCACTTTTGATTCGTATGAGAATAGGATGTGAAGGGTAAAGTTGTTTTAAGCCAAGTAACGCACTCAGTGAATCTGTTATGATGAGAAACTTGATTGCGGTATTAATAACCATCATTACATGATCGTTGCATAATATACTAATAATCCACATACTTTCTAACTGCACGGCACTCCAGAATCGTAGAGCATAGCACCTGGAGATTACTGGATAGAAAAAGAACATTTACCTAAGTTGAAGCCTTTAGATATCCTAAAATTCCTCCGGGAAATAGGACTAAAGGAGATACTAGTTTCTGAGACTATCCTCAGAAATTAAGTAAGGGGGCAGTGAGGGCACAATAGATCTTTTAGGACTAAGTGAATTTCACCCCAAAATACATGCATACACCACTTGCATAATCTTTAACATTTGTTCTTTTAATTCTACCTTCAGGTTAAGATTTAAAAAGTATTTGAGGAACAGCAAGACTCCATAAAATGCCGGATACTGTTCAACATTGAACTTTGTTTTGAAAAGGTTTAAAAATTAGTAAATTTTATTATTAAAATGGAGAAATACCGGTTGTGGTGGTCTTGAATTATTGGAACAGAAATAGCTATAATGTAAGATGGAACAGAGAGAATCTTTGAGGCATATATCATTATTTGGGAATCTCTCCTAAGGTCTGACGAAAGAACACCAAAATCATATTGAACAACCAATGTTTGACTACTTCTCAAAGTTGCAGCTGGAATGCTGTATTGACGTTTAATTCTAGATCTCCAACAGCTCCATAGTCTATTTTAACCTGAATGATTGGTGATCATTTTATTGAATTTGCATTCCCACTCTCCCCAAGCAGTTGTCTTAAAAGGCACCAAAAAAATTTCCAGATGTTTCTCTTGGCCGATATTGTTGCATTTTTTTCCGGAAGTTATGCGGTAAATAGCTTCTCACATACAACCGCTCACTTTTCTTAAACACCCGATACAAAAGACTCTTGGTATTGCTATTGTAATTTAACATACATTGTTAATAAATTTTTTACTGATATATTTGTAAGAAAAAAAAACTAATCCAGAAAATAGCTTGTAACCGAAAACAAGAAAAAAATACACGTTTCAGTGTAAGAATTGCCGATGCATAATAAACCGAATCGGTAAATTTAAATGATAAAAATACGAACTTCCGTTGTCATCAGATTAGAAATGAATGAAAGATTAAAAAAAATCTCCAGAAAAATGAACCAATGTTGTATTTCATGGAGGAATGCTGAATTCCCATGGTCTCTGGTTATTGATGTGTATCTTCTGTAATGGTTGATGAGACAACCTTTTTATTTTTCAAACGAAAGAGAGTTCAGCGCTTCCTTTTATATTTCTATTATTCTTATGTCAACACTTTTAAACTTATATTTTTGTGAGTGCAATTTATTTGCCATAACTCAAGAACGCAATCGGTTGAATGGGGCTCAATTTTTATTTACCAAATTGTTATCTACTAGACATTTGTTTAAAACCATTATTTTCTTATTTAGGTCATTTTTAATCGATATATACAGCGTGTCCAAGGACGGGGTATCCTATAGGTGAAAAATGTTTTTTTTTTTTTTTTTTATTAGAATTTAAGTGCCTCGACAACTATGGCCATTGGCACTGTACAAAAGACATATTATAAATACATACACTATCTTAAAACATAAAACATGTAAAATACTCGGTAAAATATCAATCTAGTTTATATTTTGTGGTAGAGGTTAGTTGATTTGAGGAATTTCAATGTCTTTGGGATTTCAGCAGTGCAGTTTAAAAGCTCTTTCAGGTTTGGTGTTAGGTCTAGCCGCTTGTATGTAATGGTGTGTTCCTGGCAGTCTGTGAGAATATGTTTGATGGTTAAAGGACTATTGCAGTGACGGCAGACGGGAAGGTTTTCAGAAGACATCAAGTAACCATGTGTGTATCTGGTATGGTTGATCCGCAATCGTCTAATGACAGCAGCTTCTCTCCTGGTTAGGAAATCGAGGGAGGGACAGCCGATTGATGGTTGTATGTCGTAAAGGGCTGTTTTGCTGTCGTGCCAAAAATTTTGCCAGGACTCCTTGACGGACTTTTTGAATAATAGTTTTATGTCATTTGGGAGCTGGAACGTTGTTGTGGTGATGGAAGAAGAGGCTTCTTTAGCTTGGTGGCATGTTTAAATATTAGTTTTAGTGAA
This sequence comes from Galerucella calmariensis, assembly GCA_910591675.1. Taxonomy (NCBI): domain Eukaryota; kingdom Metazoa; phylum Arthropoda; class Insecta; order Coleoptera; family Chrysomelidae; genus Galerucella; species Galerucella calmariensis. The sequence continues at coordinate 157,438 of CAJUYG010000553.1, read as the reverse complement.
AAATGTCATTCTTGATAAAAAGTTTTGTTGCTCTGAAAACCCGTAAAATGAAATAAAATTAGATTTTTTCAAAACCCGTCTCATTTATAGCCAGTTCGAAAATAATGTATTAATTAATTATAGTGAGTGACGTTTACGATGAACCAAGTAACTGTCAACTTTTATAAATAATTTTCAAATTGTCATTCTTGAATAAATATTTTACAAACATGTCTAATATTCAAACATTTTCCGCATATTTTTATCCGTGGACACGCTGTAGGAAGTACAAAGTGTGCGAATAATTGTTTGCCATCAAAATCATTGTAATTATCAATATAAAGCGTTGCTAAAAAGTCTGCAACAAAGGAATTATTTTTGGAATCTATAAAAGAAAAGTTATGAAATTCTAGAACGAGCTATAATAGGCATGATGACTGAATTTGAAACATTGCTCCACTATGTTTGTACTAATTTGAATAATTTTGTGTGCTAGTCATAAATTCTATATCGAGTAAATTCAAAATCAGAAAATGCTATAGAAGATCGAACGATATACAAAAGGTTGACGTCACACGTTTGTGATCGGTGTTTTAGCAAAGATATTAATCCAATCAATGAAGTAAGAATTTTCAGAATATCGAAAAACAATTCGAAAATGATATAGGATCGACATGAAACATTTAGCAAATTGTTACGAAAGTTGTTGATTGCTCGATAATACAAGTGGTTGTGTGGTTATTAGTCCGTAATTAGTTATAATTAATAAATAATTAAACAATTATTAAACACTTGAATAACTAGAGAAATACTTAATCAATTACATTTTAATTGATTTCAATAATTTTTAACATTACAGCTGTTGCCATAGCGAAATGTCAAATCACTTTTTGATAAAATCTGATTCTAAGTGACTAAGATTGTGGATGAAACGTTTTATTGAATTCGTGTTTTATTTGCGTTTTATCTATCAATTTATCTAATATAGTATATTCAATAGTCTTCTTGCTGTGCGTCATCGTTTATTTTATTTGCTATTTTGACATATATCTAACCTTAAAATTGATAAATAAAACCATCAGGATCGTATTCAGGAAATTCGAAATTAATTATTACCAGCTTCTTTTTCTAACTGAAAATAGTTTAGAACTTTCAAAATGCTGATGTTTATCCGTGTATTCAGGCATATTTTTGCATTATTTAAATAAATATAACAATAAGATTAATATCCACTTTTCATAAATAATAATTGACCGTAAACAACAAAGTACACACCTAACAAGAACTGTCAGTGGGACCTTAGAAAAAGACGTAGAGTCCGTTTCATTGGAGAACGGAAAGCTTCTTTACATGCATTGTGACATCTAACAACCAATAGCTAAACTGAAGTTATAGTCTTTCTATTGTCAGTATGATGACCATAAAATAAAGCAATGTTGTCAGATATATTTTCTAAAATTGTTGGGCTCACTATACAAATGTTCCCCACTACTTCAGTAAACTGTTAGCTCGTGATGTTCTCAGAAATTTAGTTTGGAAATATTTAAAAAATATATATAATAAAAATTTATTGGTAAGCATCACAAAAAGGCGCTCGAAATTGCTGTAAAAAGAGAAATTAATTTAAACAACTTCATGTATGCCCACTATATTTAAGAAAATTTTGTATATCTGGCAACGCAGATGAACTAGTTGCAGATGTTTAGTAATCCAGTACATTATTGTTTGTAATATAACGGAGTAACATGTCACTTACTCAGGCGGACCACTGTAAAGTAAAAAAATGTAAGTTTTAGGGTGGTAAGCCTGCTAAGACAACAGTCTACATTCAGGGGCGTGTGTGAATTTTGTTTTAAAGAAATATTTAAAATAATAGTAGTTGTTCGGGTGAGTTTAGTGAATTGATATCAATATACCTACCTAATATTTATTTGTTCGTAGACGTTAGGGTGAGTTTTATGAATATAATGTATTTGTAATTACTAATTAATTAGAATGGCATTTTGGAGACCATTTGAAACATGTTATTAACGGATTGTTCACGGGTTTTAGAAGGAGAATATAGTACCAACTTTAGAACTGATTCGTGATATTCCTGAATATAATTATCAATGTTTAGAAAAACTCCGCGCGGTTTTATTAAATTGTGGATTTAAATATAAAATAAAAAATAATAAGTAATGCCACAAGGAATATACAGAAGATAAATATAAGAAGTTAGATAATCGAATGGTAATGGAATCTCGGCGTATCGTTGAACTTAGACAGAAGTATTTGCGCAAAATAAAAGGGTACCGTGATTATTTACAGAAAATTGTATTGCAAATTTCATTCAGTTTTTTTTAATCCACTATAAATTTGAATTACATTTGAAAAACTTTATTCCACAATATTCAAATTTATAAAGAAAAATAATGAACGCCATTGGGCGGCTTTTTCCTTCAAAGAGATTAAAAATATGGGTCGTCACATTAACATTAGAAAGATTTTAACAGCATTTTGCCAGAACCCTTTATTGTTGGTATTAGTCTCTTACCCCAACACCTGTGCCACTGCCCGACAGGCGGCCATATTGCTTGCGCATATTTCATCACTATCAGTGATCCGTACTCTAATGAAACGGACTCTAAGACACATTGCCGCTACGAAAGGTACGTCTGCATCCTATTTTGAATTATGTAATTTCTCGCTTGCGCGTAATCTAAACATCAACTAATCAATATTCCTAAGTCAATGATTTGGGTTAACGTCTGTAATACATTTAAACGGTTTATTATTGTGATATTTTGTTCAAAATTAATCACAGACCTGCCTTTTTTCCATTTTTTCCAAGGTAATGTGTAAGAAGAACATCAACAATCGATGACGCACACCAAAAAGGTTTTTTATATGAACTATACGCTTATACAATAAATAACTATATAAGCGTTATTCTTAAAAGATTTAACGAAATTGGTGTTATTGATATCTTTGACATACAGAACATTCTCAGCATATTAATTTTTGTAGACTGCGGTTTTGTTATAAAATAATAAGTATCAGTTGAATATGTTATTTATTTGACTCATACTTCCAGAGAAGTGTTTGATATGACAGATAATTAATTAATTGACCTTTTTCGTTACTTCTTAGAATGAAATCGTTAGTCAAACCATAGCAAATTTTAAATTTTTAATGTTTTTTTCAGATATAATCTCGTGAAACTCTTTAATGAACGACAGATACAAATTGTTGGTAAAATTATGGAATTTTAAGAATTGTTACATAGGAAATGTGTGACATTTGATTAATTACAATTATTTTCAGACGTTTCTGTGATTCATGTATCAAGGCAATGCTAATTGGCAAAATCGATTCAATGTAGAGGTAATCGTTGACAAAGGAAGCCAATAAGAACGGAGAGTGGGACATGCCAACCACTGGCCTCTAGCGGCTTTATTTGTGATTCAGACTGTCTGCCAGTTAGCACGAGCGTAATAATATCATCTATGCCGGAATGTTCAGGCTCAATTTTCATCACTTTATTGAAACTTTTTCTTAAAAATCAAATAGTCATATTTATCGATAATGCTTGAAATTATGTATTTATTCTAATAAAACCAATTATATTTGCTATAACGATTATAGACTAATCACAGCCACGCTAACATTGCTTTTTATACAAATATTATACGAACTCAAGTGGTTTGGCCTTTTTCAATCTTGAGAGCAGTGGTGGATGAATCAGCAGCTAAAGAACTTTATTTCATCATTTATCTCATAAACTGCATCACGTCATTCAACAAGTTTGTAGGATTACATATAGATGTTGCGAATGTTGACATATCTATAGTTTGGAAAGAAATGTTTTTGGCGAAACATATCATATTTTATCACATTTTTCTGTTTCCTAGCCTCACTTATAAACATACCTTCTAATGAGCTAGCAACCAACAAACAACATGAATTATAATTGTCTGTCAAAGGTAATAGTTTAATACGATCAAAATGCCTCACAGTCTTTAAAAATCAGAGCTTCTGGTCGGATGATATCTACCTTATACTGATGAAGCGCAAATTGCAAACTACAATGGAGATATACCAACCCCGTTTAAAATTGTATTGTCATTCAATATCCTTCGTGGCATATAGCCAGGAGAGTAGTTGTTGGTTCTTAGTGAACGGTGTTTGTTCTTTGATTGTCAAAGACTCTGGGAACCGTCGTAATAGTATTAAACTACACTTACCGACTTAAAATTCGATCCATTCAAAACAATGATTTATTTAAAAATGCTGTAACTTTCAAATGGGGAGGCTGATTTATTTGAATTTTTTAGCAACTTCTAGATAAAATACTGTAGTTTTAAGGTTATTATTCGGACATCAAAAAGTAATTTAGTACTCGCCGCATATACAGGGGAGAAGAGAAAACAATTTTTTCCTCTACTTTGGACACACCCTGTAGGTTAATTCTGCTAGTAGATCTGCACTCAAATAACTTGATCAAGAAGACTGATTTGTTTCCAACATTTTGTTTTTTTATTTACCCCAATATCTTAATTTGTTCGTGAAATGTGACGGTTTAAAGAAAATGCAACATTTTAGAAATGGTCACAATTTAAATGACAGTAGAGTGCTGTGGCCAACTCACAATATGACAACTGTCAAATATTCGTTACTTGGCAATTGCGGTTTAATTATCAGTATTTAATTTAACATCATGGTTTCAACACCTACTGATGCAGTACGGGAAGACGGTAGGTCGTATTATGCTTCTAAAATATTTGGTGTTACAAGGTGTAGCGTCCAGAGAGCTGTACAATGTTTCAATGAAACTGGTAATTTTTCGAGACGAAGAGGATCTGGCAAACAACGTTCTACAAATGTTCGAGATGATCGTTTTGTAACATTAAACGTTTTGCGAGAAAGAAATACTACTGCTGTCATGGCTCGAAATCGTTTGGAAGAAGTACGCCAAGTAACTGTTAACGAAATAACGATTCGAAGGCGATTACGAGAACATGGATTACGCTCCAGAAGACCTGCAACTGGTCCGGAGTTACTTAATAATCACAGAACAGCCCTTCGATTTGCCAGGGAGCATCAACATTGGAATGTGGATGACTGGAGTAAGATTTTATTTTCTGACGAGTCAAGGTTTTGTTTACGTTCTCCAGATGGCCGTGAAAGAATATATCGAAGAAAAGGCGAAAGTTTTGACCAAGCAAATTTTTCCACAAAACTCAGTTATGGAGGGGGATCGCTAATGGTTTGGGGCGGCATAAGCATGGAAGCTCGTACTGATTTGGTCATTGTTGGCGGCGGAGCAATGACAGCTAACCGATATATTCGTGATGTGCTAGATCCACATGGAAACGAATTCATGTTTATGCACGACAACGCTCGACCACATATTGCGAGGATTGTATCTCAATATTTGGAAAAAATAGAAATTCAAAGGATGAACTGGCCATCACGTAGCCCAGACCTCAATCCAATTGAGCACGTCTGGGACATGATGGGCAGACGAGTTCGTAACCGAGTTCCTTCTCCAAGTAATTTAAATTTTTTGACATATGCTTTCGTCCAAGAATGGGATCAGATTGACCAGATGGAGATTCGACATCTAATAGATGGTATGCCACAACGCATTGAGGCAGTTATTCGCGCTCGTGGGGGAAATGCCCGTTATTAATTTGTAATAATTATTAGTTTATTTGTTGTTTGATTTGTTCATAAAATTATGTATTACTCTGCTATTTTTTAGTTTATTTTCTACCGTCATTTAAATTATGACCATTTCTAAAATGTTGCATTTTCTTTAAACTGTCACATTTCACAAACAAATTAAGATATTGGGGTAAATAAAAAAACAAAATGTTGGAAACAAATCAGTCTTCTTGATAAAGTTAATTGTGTGCAGATCTACTAGCAGAATTAACCTACAGGGTGTGTCAAAAGTAGAGGAAAAATTGTTTTCTTTTCCCCCCTGTATATCCAGCGAATACTGAATTAGTTTTAGATGTCCGAATAATAATCTTAAAACTACAGTATTTTATCTAAAAGCTGTTAAAAAATTCAAATAAATCAGCTTCCGCATTTGAAAGTAAGAGCATTTTTAAATAAATCATTATTTAGAATGGATCGAATTTTAAGTCGGTAAGTGTATTAATCTTTTTAAAATGAGATTTTCTTGATAGAAAACTGTAAATAAATTAGATACAACACTAAAATTTTACCCACCAATGATAAATGAACATTGTGTGCGCCATTTAGCTAGCGTTACAAATTAAAACAACGATCGAGTTGTTATGAAAAAGAAATAAAAACAAATGTTCCGTCATTTTAGAAGATTTATTTCTCGAGATTTCCACTTATTATGGGTAATTTCTGTTGTTCCAGTCGAATCACAATTTGCTAGAAATGTCAAGACTGTTACAATGGACAAATGAAATCACAATTAAAAACAAGGGTCATTGTATTTTTTTGAAATATTACAGTTTGTAGATACGAACAAAAATAATGATTTGTTATTACAGAGAGTAATGTAATAATAATTGTTAAGCGTAAGTAGCAGCCTCTATAGCACATCCATTATAAAAACCGTTTTCCACGTGACAAAGTATGATACAGACATTCAGACACATTCCTTTGTTTTATGTAATTCGTTTGCTGCTGTCAATCCACTATCAATCATTATTATCAATTATTATTAAATATTGAAATTTATAGGTGGCATGTTAATAAAAAATATAAATATATATTTAAAGAAACATTTTGTAATTAATTTCAAACGAAATATAATTTAACTTCTCTAAGAAACGTAAGTTAGCAATCATATCTTAATATGCGTATACAAATTTTTTAGCGTGTAGCAGCAGAACTTAAAATATTTCACCAGCCGTGAAGCGTCTTCAACGTTCAAAGTTTGTTTGCAAACAATAACTGGAACCATTGTTAGACAATGCTAAAACTAACCTATAGCCAAATAAAAAGATGAATATTTGATAAACTTCATTTGACATTTACTTGATACTCATACTATTTCAAGTGCTTGGCAACATAGTCTAGTTATGACAGGCGTCAAGAAGGACGGTTTTTATACTGCACAACCTATAGAATCGAGGAATAGTAGTTGAACAAAAACTTGTACAACATAATTTTGTAAACCCAGGAGATTGTATTTAACATATTTGCTGCTTGAAATTACCTATCAAGATAAAATTATTTGAATAAAAATGCCATTAGTTTAAAATTCGCGCTCAGCCAAAATTACTGATGACATAAGGAGTACGCTCATCGACAGCGTACTGTGTCAGTCATACGACGAGGCTTCTAGGGTGCGTTTGTGTACACTGTAGTGTAGAGTGTGAAAAATAATATAAATGTTTTATGAACGCTCACTTGGTCTCAAGATATTGTGTTTTGTGAACGCAATACCCCTGTAATTTGTTTTTTCTTCAATTGGGCATGTGTTCAAAGTTCAAAGTAAAACATAGCTCACGTTTTATCAAATTTTTGGATGTGGTCGTATATTTGGTTTCGTTTATTTGTTGCACTTAACATTGGTGATTATAAACTATAGGAATAATGGTATTTTATTGCTGTGTGTTTAAATTGTAATAGCAACAATAAAGAAGTTCATATGCACCGTTTTCCCATTGAAGATCTTTCTCATTTTTAAGGAATGTATGTCATCAAAACAAATGGTTAAAGTTACAGTATAATAATAGAGAACAGTTGACTGGAGAAGTTTTGCATTTAAAGTTACTGAGCAATAAATTCAAAAAGTCATTGACTTATCAAACTAACCTCGTATGTATGATACAGTTCAGTTTTTATTGTTATAAAATCACAGTATAAATTATCGAAATCTAAAAGTTTACGTTTCCCATTGCAGATTAGTGTCCTTTTATACCTTCACAATGTGATTTGTCATTCATTTCCTGAAAAGATTTTGGTAAAAGATGGAATAGAAAGGGAACTCAACAAACATCGTTATAATATCTTGTCTATCCCTATACGGAGCAGGTAACTTTTGTGTTGTTTGAAGAAGAAAAAAATCCTTAAAAAGGATTATAGTCCATGTCAACCTTGGAGATTAGCCACCGGTCGGGTAAAAAAATATAGGGACCATTGTGTGTAGGTGTTTGCCCAAATTCTTATAATGCCAGATACATTTTACACTCGAAATAAGGGAGGAGAATCGGCTTCGAATTGCACATTGTACAGAAAAATTGTTGAAATCAGATTACTAGAATTTCGAACCATATTGTTTAGTATGAAGATAAAATTTAAAAACTCAACTTTCATTTGAGAAAATATACAGGGTGCGGCATTAGTGCGAGGAAGTCCAATTACTCACTTGTCGTGGAAAAACTTTATTTAGATAAAAGTTAAGCCATATAAGATCATATTTTCAAATATACAAGGTGACCCAATTTGGCAGGATGAAACTAGCGTATATTTTTTTTTTTTAAATTTGTTTATTCCTCTCAATTTTCTTCTTTCTGCGATATATATTGCAATGTTATACGAGGTAGTTTGAAAGATATAGGCAACTTCTTATTAATTTGCAACACCCTGTAACATTGTATATCTCTGATATCAAGAAATCTATTTACGTTCAAACGATTTTTGATATAGTTTACTATTGTCCAAAATAAAAATAGCGCAATATTCGTTTTTTATATACATTAATCGGCATGATCATTGACAGGCTTTTCTTATATGGAACACCCTGTATTTTAGTATCGTGATGAAATGGCTTTACTTTTTTTAGTTACGTTAAGTCGACAGTTGTATATATATACAGGGTAGCGAGAAAGTCTGACACCAAGTCATTTTCTTTGAAAAGAATTAACTTATAATTATAAAATTTTGGGGCTATAAACGGTATTGTATTCTTCGTTTTTTTGGCAGCTCCCCTCAAAAACGAAGAATACAATACTGTTCATAACCCTGAAATTTCATAATTATATGTTTATTATTTTCAAAGAAAAAGACTTGGTGCCGGACTTTCTCGCTATCCTGTATATAATTGGGACCCTATATACCAAATAATTGATGTCAGGGTATATGTCTTCAACTAAACTAGATGCTTATAAAGCTTTTCCAATTTTTTTGGGTTTTCGCCATTTTTTTGCTTCTGTCCATGTTTTCCTTCATTTTTTAATATTTCTGAAATAGTTTTTTTTATTTAAGAAAAATAAAGCGCATCAACCCTTTAGGTTATTAGCGCTACCAAATGAACAATACATATTAAGTACTACTACAGTATAGGTAAAAAAAACAATTCTGGTGATTAATTAGACTTTCTGGAGAAACTGAATAGCACGTAGATAAGCTACCAAGTTTTCCATATTGTACTCTTCTCCTAGCAAGTGGTAAATAGTAGGTGGAATCTTAAATGTAACTCTTTGCTGTGAAAACTTTGGACAATCTATTAACACATGCCTCACTGTTAAAGGAACTTGACACAGCGGGATTGTTCGGATTTCGACATTAAATGCTCATGGAAAAATCGTGTGTGGCCTATTCGAAGACGGGTCAGGATAACTTGTTCTTTCCTGGTTTCTGGATCGGCTTTCCACGGTTTAACTGTTCTTTTCACTTCTCTAAGTTTATCCTGAGATTGGGATCACTGGTGTTGCCAAGCGTTGTTTACCGATAAATATTTATAATTTTGATGTCTGTCATCGAAGCTCTCGTGACTTCGGTGGCACTAGGGTTCTGAATTGCAGATTTGGATGCTGCATCAGCCCGCTTATTGCCCTCTATTCCTGTGTGTGAAGGTACCCATAGTAACTGTATGACTGCTCCTGAATTGTATAGCTGGGATAATTGCTCTTTAATACGTATTAGTAATGGGTTTGATGGATATGTCTGGCTTGGCCATGGCCAAGCAAACAGAGAAAATGTAAAGCACAAGTAACTGATTCATTGAACTCAATTGAAAGTCTGAAATAGTTTTATTCCATCTTTGTCTTGGTCTTCCTTTTCTTTTATTTTTAAATAATTTTGCTTTCCATATTCTTTTAGCCTGTCTTGTGTTTTCCATCCTTTGTAAATGCCCCCACCATCCCAGTTGTCTGTATTTTATAAATTCTGAGATTTATTCTATTTTTACATGATTTCTTATATCTGTATTCCTAATTTTGTCTTCATTTGTAACTCCTCCTCCTACTCAAGTTTTTCATTTCAACTGCCTGAATTCTACTCTTCTGTGTTTGGTTTAGCACCCACGTTTAACATCCATGATTTAATATTGGCCTATATATTGCTTTAAATATTTTTTTGCGCGATCTATCTTTTTGTTTATTTACAGCATCGGTTGTCAGGTCGGTAGGTTGTGTTTACTGGTTTCTAAGTCTAACACGTCGATAAGTGATTTACTTACCGTTCAGACGTCGGTAAGTAAATTACTTACCGACGTCTTAGCCCTACATACATGTAAGTGGTCCTAAATAATATATTACTTCATTCATTACACAAAAAGAACAAAAAAAAATAAGAAGATTGATATTTTTTCAATGAACACAGAATCGAACAGAACAATATAAAAAGTAATAAATAGCATGAAAACAATTTCACCAAAATGCAAATTATATTTTAAACTGATCGAGAAGTATAAATGTCACTTTTGACATTTCGTTCATTTCGAAGAAATTTCAATTATTTTACTCGAAATTCGAATATTTCAATACGATCGCGCAAAAAATGGTATAAGCATTTCGAACGTTAAGGGTAATAGTAATACCGTTCACCAGCACCACATTGCTGTCGACCGGTAAACAACCCTTACCGTTCTTGATACTTAATATACTATTATCTTGGTATTGATCTATATTCCTTTATTGTTTCTTAATGTTTTGTTCATCGTATAGTAAAGTTACATTGTTTTTTCTATTCTTTTATTGATTTCTGCTTCTTGTGTTCCGTGTTGATCGATTGTTATTCCCAAGTATTGAAATGTTGTCACTGGTTTTATAACTTGTCCTTCTATTTCTATATCTATTTATTCTTGTCTTTCTCCTATAACCATAAGTTTTTTTTATTCATAACCATCTCGTTTTCTTTCAAGATACCAATGAACTATTCCATGTTTCTATATTGTGCTTCAGATCTTCCTTAGTTTTCGCAAAAATAACTATATCGTCAGCAAATGACCCTTCTGAAACTTCTACCTTGTTAAGATCCATGTATCCTATATTGAATTTTCTGTTTTCATTTTCACATTTCTTTATTATTTCGTCCTTATAGGTAATGAATAAAGTTTGATCGTAAACTTCTTCACAGTTGTACATATTTTAAAGCAAATAGGATATTTCCTGGCTTGTACAAATAGTGGTGGAACCATACAGCAATTATTCTTCACCCTGATATTTTTTATTTCGAGTTTATCGATTTTTATTTTCTCCACAGAACAGAAAAGACCAGGTTGTTTTAAACATGTTAAGAATAGGACATTCAGCCATCACACACCAGCATTTAAAGAACCACCTAAGCAGTGTTTAATGATGTGCCTCTAACCATAAAACATATACTGTCGGATTGTGCAAGTTTATGTGTTAGAAGAACAGTTAACAACATTCCACCTAATATGAAACGCGCGTTAAGTGAAAACTGTGAAAAAGTGCTCAAATTTCTGAAAGACTCCAATCTCTATTTTAAAATATAAGAACTATTGTATGTTTTTTCATGAAGTCACACTTTGTCCCCGCTCATAACTCTAGAGGTTGATGCGGTAGAATAAAAAAAAATTTTTTCTCCAAATTTTATGTAAATACAAAAATAACCCTTTAAACCAATTTCGTCTGGTATGCGCTTTTATTAATTAACGTATTCAACTGGAAACTCTTGTAATATTTCAACCTTTGACAGAAATTTGCCTAAGTGAGACTCGAGTATAATCTTGTCGAACTTTCACGAACGTAAAGAAGTCATCCATCAAATTTTGAAGGGAGAACCAAACAATGAAGTTAACTAATAAATTTCAACACTTCATTAACTGACGCTTTAAATACATAATTACTAAAGTAATCATAACTCTCTGTGCTCGTTCGCATACACGACAGACAAATTTTGACATCGATCGTGTATGGGTACATTTAATTAGAAAATCGGGTTGCAGATAATTATTCTGAAAGATGCGAGCCTTGACTACCTACGTGACGTTCGGTTTTTTTTATAACGGTCCCATGCGAAGAAATTTGGGAAAATAATCAGTTATTTTTTAAATTTAGCAAACGATTTTTATTGATACTGTTAGTGCAAGCGACTGGACAAAAACTGTGTCACCCTGTATTAATGACTCGATTTTAGAATACTTAAATTGGTATCTCTTTTAAGTTCGCGGCAATATAATGACGTTTAGCACAAACCATAAATTATTGAAGCAATAAAAAAATGACTGAAAAAGCCCATTACACAGGGTGCGACACCGAAAACAGATCGCATATCTTGAAGACAAATTTTTTTTGGAGAAAATGCAAAAAGATGCCGATTTTTATTTCAAGGGGGACATCTATGGATCATTCCTCAACTATCCTACATCCCTTCCCTCCCCTGTGTCACTATTAATAATAAAATTGAAATAGGTAAGTACTAAGAGTGACACATCATTGAACAGGTAATTTTATAAGGAATTTGACTCTGAGGCAGTTTATTAAGTAGCTTTTGATTTCGGCGCCATCTTGCGGGAGAAGTTTCCGTATTTTAAAGAATGATACTTCATTTGAACGTAAAACTCAACAGACAATTCATAATAAAAATGAATAGAAAAGTGAACATAAAAACTAAATTGGAAAATTTGAAACAACCCCCATAATTAAAAACTAAATTACTTCAATTTAAATGCTCAAAATGTTGTCTATTAACTTCCATACACGAATATAAATTATTCTCGAATCTTTGTCTGACGTTTTGGAGCATTTCTGGAGTTAATTGATGACATTCGGTAATAATACGTTCACGTAAAGGTCTTTGCACACCGGCGTACTGAACGTTTAGTACGTTTTTGTCAAAATACATCGCTGCCCATACTATCAAATGAGACGGTTCACACCGCGCGTCCAGAATGTTGCGAACGTCCTTGACGTCCGTTTTCGGAGGATTGTTCGGCGAGTGATTTTCTACAAACGTCCAGCCTGTCCACGGCCTAGCGCATGCGCAATGGACACTTCAGAACTCCGATGCCCTATAATTTCTGCAAAACCCCGTGTTCATCCAGCTCCAGATCATGCATTAAGTGATGGTATTCTCCAAACCTCTTCCGTTTTTTATTTATAGGATGTATCCATTTACTTCTTTATTTTAACGAATATAATACTGATAAGTCGTCATCCCTATCACTACCCGACTCGTTAATCCACGGAACAGAAAACTCGGTCTCACACCAAGGAACTGGCGGGAAAGAAATCTTTGCACTGACTGATCCTCATGAGCGAACAATCGAGAAACGTTCCAAACGTCCAGGACTTTCAGTACGCCGGTGTGCAAAGGCCTTAACTCTTCTAAGGAACCTGGCTTAGTAGCGTATATTTTACTTTTAAGATATCCCCATAAAAAGAGTAATCTAAGGGAGCAAATCAGGAGATCGTGGGAGCTATTCAATAAATCATCTTCGTCCAATCCAATGTCTATAGGAAAGTTTTTATTTAAGTACTGACGAACCGCTGCAGTAAAGTGTGGAGGAGCCCCGGCCTGTTAAAATATTGGTATCGGTTATCTATTATGTCTGTTAACATTGGATCAACCCCCAGTTAAATTACCTAGTAAAAAAATGGACCAACAATACGATCGCCAAATATTCCAGCCTAAACGTTTAACTTTTCTGGGTGTTGAGTACCTATGCGTTACATGAAATCCTCTTGGAGTGGAATCTGACCATAAGAATTAGGAAGGTTGCACGTACGAAGTCAAGTTCAGAGCGTGAAATAAACATAAATAGTATTATTTATATTTACTTATGATGAACTTGACTCGTCGTATGAATATTCTAACGATAGTGTTTTAAGAGGCATTCTAATTATCGATTCTCATTATAATTATGATTACCATTACTATTAATATTAGTGTTAGTAATAAGTAGTTTAATGTATAATAGTAAGTTGAAGAATAAACAGAACGTGTCCCAGTGCTACAGGTAGTTGTTTTATTCCTGTAAGATGAACCACCGAGTGACCAGCACCACCCCCTATTCAGAGGCCCGTCCACACCTATAATCTACCAAGTATCCATCGAAGATACATTCATTACAAGATAAGGTTCTGGTCGACTTCGCGACCCTCGGAATTTTATGTTAATTTTAGATTTGTTGTAAAGCTTACCTTGAAAAAAGCGGATTAGAACAAAAATTTCGCTGGATCATCCAGTAATTACTTCAAAATTCACGATTTTAGTTCAAAAAATTGTTCTTCTTCAACACTTATTCGCGATAGGACGAATATTTATATACCTACTAAGCGGGACATTTAAAGTTAATTCTCAACTAAAAATCACAAATATATACATAATTCTTTGTTTTTACTCTAACGTCAAAAAATATACGTGCCAAGTTAGTACCTGTGGAACATACAATATTATGTCCAAAAAAGTATATTTTCAATACATACATTTTAGATCATAAAGATAGTAAGTACATCGGTGTTATATGAGAAAAGATATATCTAAAATCTTGGTGTTATTTCCAATCCGTAACGAGGTACGAAAATGAAAGCTGACAACATTGCCCATTCACCACTCTTTCTTAAATTTGTGTCCATCTGATATCTAGACAAAATTGTCAAATATTTAAAAAAAAATGGCGGATTTTTGGTACTTTCAATTGCGATTTTCTCTTTCAAAAGTGAATGATCCAAGAATTTTTCTATTAAAACGTTCTAAAACAATAAGGATTTCTATTAAAAAAAATCGTGGCAAAATTCCGAGGGTCGCGAACCTTACCGGACCCGAAAATTGTACAGGCAATGATAGAACATTCAGAATTTTTTTTTTTTAATTCAACAATTTCTACTCTCCCGAATAGAATAAACCATTTTTATGTTTTACTCGCAAATAGACTTGAAGTATCAATGCCGCTAAACTAAAAAACAGACCTGGTAAATATGGAAACAAAAACCTTTATTTTTATTTAACGAAAACATGGGCGTAGTAGGTTGAATTTTATTCCAAAGGTAATTCTAGATTAAATTGTTGAATTTGGCTTTCACATGAAATTACGCTTATTTAAACTGTCACATGACACAGTATAAAGTTCCTTATAAAATTACCTTTTCAATGATGTGTCATACTTAGTACTTTCCCTATTTCAATTTTATTGGTAATAGTAACAGAGGGGAGGGGAGGGAGGTAGGATAGTTGAGAATAAGATCGATGGATGTCCCCCTAAAATATAAATCGACCTCTTTTTGCGTTTTCTCCAAAGAAATTTGTCTTCACGATATGCGATCTGTCTCGTTTTCGGTGCCGCACCCTGTATGTTTAGAATACCTTGAATGATAAAACTATCCTATCATTTTTCTTTCAGAGGAAATCAATGCTTTTTAATGCGGAAAACTTTAACTAGTGGATAAAAATTAATAATAGAGATGAGAAAATCCTGATAAATACTTTTTAAGTCAAAAATAATCTGAAGCTTGTCTTCCGAAAAAAAATTTCAATTCAATTTCAGTTGAATTTTATGAATTCTAAGAACGTTTTATTCGCTGTACCGAAAATATGTAAATATATGATTTCAATAAATTTTCATAAATCCTCGCTAAAACACTCAAATTCCCATCAGGCTCAAAAAGAATGATAACGAGCTTTATCTACAAAAGATCCAATAATCCTTTGCGGTTCATTTTATTTTCCATATTCGTCACACTCAGAATTACTGAATCGAAACGTTTAATTTTTGCTGGGATTTTTGTATCTCTCGGATTCAAGATAATTTAGTTTTTGTGTCCTGCGGTTATTTCAGTCGAATAGAAAAAATGGCAATTCGTCCAAATTATTCATTGCATTCGCAATTGAATAGTTGATTTTCGTCAATTCCAATCTGCATATAGGTACTCAAAGAAAAACGCTTTTTATAGCGACATAAATAGAAAGCTCCTTTTCCAAAAAAGCTGAAAAAGCGGGGCACTTTTGACATAATATAAAGTGGTGACAGCAAGACTTTGTAGCCCATCAGTAAATGAAGGGACAAAGCTCCTGAAAAGATCCTGAAGACTTCACTTTAGGCACACAGCAGGTGTTTTTAAACGAGAAAAAACTTAACGCGATTGAGTTTACGGAAGGGGGGAAAATGGCCCCCTAAACCCTGGAAAACGGATTTCTCGCTAATATCTGGCTCAATATGCGAATTAGAGAATTTTTCTTACAATAAAAAATTCAGATCGTCTTATTATCTATAGAAATGGTTCCCATCATTTTTTTTTTCGAAAACTCGATAGTTATCGAGATAATGAGATCTGAAAGTCTCCTCATTTCAGCTGCTGCTCTGCCTGTAGAAATTCTGCTGTCTATACACCTGCCGCGACCTACAAATTGAGCCCAAAGTGAAGTCTTCAGCGACTTTTCAAGAGCTTTCGATATTTCCAGGTGTTCAGTTACTGGACTATTGGGCAGATTCGGGAATGAGACAATCCTTAAAGCTAAATGAAATCACTCTGTATATAAAGAATGTCCGTCGAAAGACGGAAAATTGTGGTGGCGCTAGTACTACTACAGTTTTTGTAGGAACGACCTGGTAAATTATTTTAGGTTATGTAAATGGAGGGTTGGTTTATTTTCATTGTTATGCAACTTACTAGAAATGCTACAAAAATCTAATCGAAAACGGACATACACAATTAAGTAAACGAATATCAACAAAAATAAATATAAATGACATTTGACATAACTAGTGACAGAATAACAGAAATGAAATGGTGACTTGAATTATGAATGCATTATTGGCCACCGATATGTTGAGTATTCAGCTAAAAAGTCATTTTAAATTTCAAGATATCTTCGGGGGTGTATTCATTATTTTAATGAAGCAATATAGATGTTCGCAATGATAAAAAAAATGCAAAAATCTTATGTTTTGAATGGTAGACCTTAATTGTCATTCTTTCCAAAAAAACCACTTTTTGTTGGCCACACTGACCTTAGACTGAACTCCTCTATTTAATTTGTTTGAATCTTGATTATATTTGAAGTAACTATCAGTGGAACATTAGAAAAAGGCGTAAGATACATTGCCGCTACTAAAGGTACGTCTGCATCCTAATTTGAATTATGTAATTTCTCCCGACTGATAGGTCGCTCTTGCGCCTATTCTGAACATCAACTAATCAATTTTTCAAGATTCGTGTTAACGTTTGTAATGGATTTAAACGGTTCATTATTGTGATATTTTGATTAGGATTGATCACAGACAGGCCTTTTTCCAATTCTTCCTACGTAATGTGTTAAAAGGACATTTCTTATTTCTACCTGATCAGTTTATTTGATGGATAGGTATCAGGGACTTTATTGTGAGGTGGAAAGAACAGCACTAAGGAAAACTAATGCCCATTTGTGACGTTTGTAATTTAAGCACGCCTTTCGTAACTCTAAGGAGCATTTAATTGTCTTGGTTGCAGCTTAAAGAACTGCTTAACGCATTGCGTAATTGGGAACACTGGGAAAATATAGTAATTTATTGGCGATTTTTCAGATTTGACTTTGTATCGAGTTAGCTTCACCTGCTTCAAATGTGAACGGTTAACCTAATTATACAAAAAAACAACAAACTTCAGAAATCAGCAATGGCCAGCTCAGGCATAAAACCCAAGTGCTGCTAGCAATTGATTAATGAAATGGATGCTGTTATTTCTGTAATAATAGTTGATCATTTGGTGTTGCAGGCTTTACTTATTAGGTGATATTTTACTTGAAAATCATTTAGAAATTTCAGAGCTACCTTTATCATCCTGAAACCCGTAAACAATACTTGATTACTCGAAATCTTTGATAAAATACAATAGTATATTATACACCAAGGTGGTGAAGACTATTATTATTGGCCAAGCACCAAAATTATTTCGCGAGAAGCTTTACCATTAGCGGGATAAGGTGCGAGGCGTAAAAATGTCTTCACCACCATGGTGTATATACAATTTTCCCCACTACCAGCCAAATTTAAGGTGCCTATTCTGTAACTTGTCGTTATGCAACGACGTCGTTACGGTAACGATTATTATGTTAACGATAATTTTTCAAAGTTAGATTCTGTAATAATGTCGTTACGTTAAAATTTAGGGACAAAACATAACGATAATATTTTCACAATTTCATAAAGGTTGGTATAATTTTTGACATTTGTAGCTGTTTTGTTAGGTTAGGAAAGGATTTTTGATTGACCTTCACGTAACTTTTATTATGGAAAAGGACAAAGTTAAAAGTCGGTCCATTAAGACAACAAGGTCACAATATATAATGTATTTGGATGAATTGAGTACAAATGAAGCCTTCAGGGACAACAAATTGATCGGCTAACGTTAGATTGTGATGA
>CAJUYG010000553.1:98323-133954 GCA_910591675.1 Galerucella calmariensis | reverse complement strand
TAATCGTCCACAAACGACATCGTTACTGATTACAGAATAGGCCCCTTAAGACAAAAACTAAAAATAATTCACAAACGCACCACGAGAAGCGTTTACCCTGTCGTCTGACTGACAAGTACTCTGTCAGTTTTCGATATATTATGAACGTACTCATTCTCATGTCATCAGTCATTTTTGGTTGAGCGCGAATTTTAAGCTAATGTCATTTTTATTCAAATAATTTTATCTTGATTGGTAATTTCAAGCAGCAAAAAGTTAAATACAATCTGCTGGGTATACAAAAGGATGTTGCACAAGTTTTTGTTGAACTACTATCCCTGAATTCTCAAAATATTTGAATTTGTCCATTATCGACCTAGGTTAATAATAGATAAAATTATTAACCACTAATAGAGAAATTCAAGTTCTCAGTTGGCTAGAAGAAGCAATAATTCTCAACTTCACAGCTAGTAGTGGAAAATATACTTTACTTATGCAGTTGAAATGATCAGATCGACTGTAAGCTATCGAATGAACTTCAAAAATGTCGTACATGAAGAAAAGTATTTCAGATTAAATCATGCAGCTGTCAACCGCGATTTCTAACTTAAGTCGACCCAATCGGAAGCTTAAAACTAAATCCTTTTTAACTAATTTATGGAATATTTATGGAGCGGTGGAACACGTATTATTTAAGATTTCTTTATTTTAAGTTTGTCTTAAAGTGAACGGTGCAAAAGGACATAAGTTTACTTTATTTTAAAGTAATCAATGAATTTAAAAATGAAATTCAACGAATGTCTTTTCAAAAAGATTTGGAAAAAAAACGAAATTTTAATTAGAACATTTAATGATTTTCCTACAAACCGTGTTATTCAGTTTCCGCTTCCAAATTATTATAAATAGAGAAAATCAAGACCGCTGGTAGTTTAATTCCGATTTATGAGTATTACTCTTGTTAAAGGTCCACCAACTATAGTAATAAACTTCACACACTTGGGATTAAAATATGCACTTTAATCCTGTGTTTTAATACACCATTAACAGTTAGGTATAAAGCTGTTACGGCGAGGATATTGTTTTGTTCCACTTCTGTAGAGCGAAATAGAATTTGTTAGTGTAACAATAATTATTATAGCCAAAGCACCCAAAGTTTCGTATACAAGTTTACTTGATTGACAGGAAATAAGATCAGTTAAAACTTCAAATTGCGGCGCAAGTGGATTAACTTTATATTACTGAAAAACTTGTAGCTATAGGGAATCCATTCTGAGTGGTAAAAAATAAAAATAGTATTATTTTCTTGTATTTCATTTATTCAAATACAAAGTGGCCCAAAAGTCTGAAAACGGCCAATTAGCTCGTAAACTGCAAGTCCTAATTGTACAAAATATGGGGTACAGTTTTTTAGGGATACGTAGATTCTAGATTTGATATTTGCAATGTTGCCAGATTTACCGTCTATCTTATATTATTAGTAACTTTGGTTTTTCAAATTCATCACCCTATATATTTAGTCATTATTGGAATCTCCTATTAAAGACGAGTTCAACCATATGTAACACTTACGATTTTATGTAGTCTGGAAGTACTAAAATACATAAAACATAAGTCTGGCAACGCATATTGCTAAACTGAATTTTTCAAGTATCTCCAAAAAAAATTATAATTCAGGATGGAAATTAGGTGAACGTAGAGGCCATTCAATTCTACCTCGTCCACCAATTCATTGTCCAGGAAATATATCATCTAAATAACGCCGAACATTTGCACAAAAATAAGCTGGAGCTCCGCTTGCTGAAATAATATCTGATTAAAATTGGCTCTAAGCAAGTTTTTTAGTGTAGGTACAATTTAATTTCTAAGTAGAAGTTCGTATTTATCTGACGTTAAATTTCCTTCGATAAAGAATATGAGCTCGTTTACTAAAACTTTTAAATCATTTATAACTGACGTAAAACAAAGTACTAAGGATAAAAACATGATTATGAAAATTTCATGTCAGAAGAATATGTCGTTCTCCTAATACAACCAATTGAACAAGCATACCGCAGCGGGGCGAAGACTATGACTGTGACGTCACCGCATATGAAAGTTAATGTGCCCTAACATTACGCTTCTGACTGTAACGTGCCTCGCATATTTTGAATTACCTACCTACAAAATTTTGTGTGAATGAAATAAAATGTATGGACCTAATTTTAAAAAAGCAGACTCATTAAATCTTCCAGAAGTGGACTTGCTAATGATTATAAAGTTCTTCAATCAAACACACGAGTTTATTAAATTATAATTTTTTACTATGTGACACATCGTTTTTGGCTGTTTTCCGGTCGGAATGATTAAAAATGTCAATATTTTCATAAATACATGCTCTCTCAAATGATATACAGGGTGATTCCAGATGTTTTATTTTATTCCTGGTCTGGTGGACAAAGTTACGGAGATACCGCTATAGGTTACTCAGTAAAAAATTGCAGACTGCTCAATTAAAGGAGCTTCTCCAAATGCTATTCATGATGAATGTGTAGTGGAAATTGAATCACCAATGTTGAAATGAACAAGAAAAACTTATTTTGATGAAGCAGGTAATATTAGTTCCAAATGTTTACATCAGATTCAAATGCACATGCACCTCACTGGTAAAAAAAGCGATATTTGTTAGAGCTGATCTGTACTTTGAATCAAATAAAATATATTTTTTAAACATATAATATACGTCAGTTTTGTTGATGATCTACTGAAAAAGCTTACCTGTTTTTTGGAAAAACACGGTGTTTAATAAAATTTAATTTGTGAAGAGCTGACCCGTTATTTTATTAAATAGTTTTGAACATTAATAACACCACAAGCTATAAGAACAATATTATCTACGTATTTAAAAAAATTAGATTAATACAAGCGTGTGGTTTTCAATAACCCTCTCAATATGGATTCACAACGTATTTTATAAGGTAATTTATAACGATTCTGATTGAAGAAAAATGAAATCCTAAAAATACACAAACGAAGTATGTTGTTTATCAGTGAATGGTTTGAGTATTTTCAGGCTTTTCTGCCATTGCTTCCGTTTTTTGCATCCTTATTAATAGAAATAAATGTTTTGTTAGATGTTTTAATCGTAGTATTTTTACATTCTGGAACCGCACAATATTTATAGCTTTTTTACTCTGTTTCGGGTCCATTGTGTCCAATAGTTTAAATTATTTCTAAACGTTCTTATTTCACAAACATAACACTGTTTAAAGTTTGCTAAAACAATAAGCTAAAATAATAAGCATATAAGCAAGCAAAATACTGTTACTAGCTAAGTAGTCATCTAACCGAAAACCGATCGGCGCGGTATCCGCTCTCTGAACGAGAGATTTCATATGCGATGACGTCACGCCTGAAATTCGGAGAGGAGCACTGTTTAATGTTTATAATTTTTTTGGGCGACTTAGGAGTCTCACTGACGTCTAATTTTTTGCACAGACCCTCAAAATGATGTGCTCTTCCTAATGGTAAAATAAAAAAAAATATGTGAAGGAGCACATTAACAAAATCACAGCATTCTACATTCAAATTTCTTCAAATCTACATATTTTGCACTGTTTTATGTATTTAAGACCTTCTATTCTAAATAAAATAATAAAAAAGTTTTACATATGGTTGAACTCGTATTGATTGGGAGATTCCAATAATAACTGAATATACAGGGTGAATATTTTGAAAAACCAATGTTACTAATAATATAAAAGAAACAGGAAATCTGGCAGCATTACAAATATCAAATATAGAATCTATGTATCCCAAATTTTGTGCTATTAGCACTAGCAGTTTCCGAGATAATAGGCCGCTTCCAGACTTTTAGGCCACTTCGTATATAATTATTATTGTTTTAACAATCGTAAAATAATTAAAATTAAACAATCTGTTCCGACTCTCTCAGTTGCTTAACATCCCTGAAAAATCTTAATAACGGAGATTTCCTTGACAAAAGTATTCTTACTATTCTTCACGAATTGAAAGTTTATGGAACAGATACTATTTTTATATAGGTACCAAGTCACAAAAAATGCATTCCAGGAAATGAAAAGGACGATAAGGCAGCGAAAGAAGCAACTTTATTAGACATGCCATAGTTCTTCTCACGATCTAAGAAACTGACTTGACTTAACTTAGCCTTGAGATGCAATAAAACCATAATACTTTTCAGATATTCCTGATAAAAAAAAAGTACTAAGTATCTATAATAAGAAAGACCCAAAAATCGTATAAAGTTTTCAGGCAATAATTTATTATTCGCCAACATAATAAATACGACCCTGCCATGGCTTTATCCCATCTCAGGTCAGGTCAGTTTCGTAGATCGTGAAAAGAACTATAAATGTTAGCAGATATATATGCTTTCCTCAGTTCTTAGAAATCAATCATGTCACAAAACGGTATGATGAAAAAGTATAAATTTTCAAAGAAAATGAGTTAAGCAACAAGAAGGAATGGAATCCAAATACCATTAAAAAGAATGCCATTCAATGGTACACAGACGGCTCAAATGCAATAGAAGGAACTGGGATAGCATTGGCTGGTAAAGGATCTGAAGGAGCTTGTATAGTTTGGCAAGTTTATCTGGAGCTACGAGGCAACGGTAAGAGGCGAGGAAAAACATGGCATATATCTGTCAAACGTACAAATGGCGTACGGTACCTATTTTACCAAGTAAAACTGAAATTGCAAAGGTAACTGACAATACCAACGCTACTGGATAAATCAATATCAGTCAATTGACGAAGTGAGAGGGAAGAACATACGCACGCGCTTGCCAATAAGAAGTCAGCTGGTCGATAAAAATCACCAATTATGTAATCGGAGGGTGTGGTCATTATGGTTTTCATACAACGTTGCCAGAGCTTTAAGAAGCCCATAACAAATTTGGAAGTGTTCTCTTTTAATATTCATGAATTGGAAAATAATGTTGATAGAATAAATCCAAGGAAACAAGCACATTATAAAATTAACGTTCAATCATATCTTTAATATTGTTAATAATAAAAAGACCCATTTATAATTATTATCACTACATAATCAGTACTTCAACTTTTTCATAGTTAAACGTGGCAATGTCGAATGTTTTCGACTGCATTCCTTTCACGGTTTCAGATAAACTTGCCAAAGTATACATGATATTGAATTAGTTGAATAGTTCAAAATTTCACAAATTTTAAACATACTTTTTCTGATTCTCTGCTTAAATTTTTTTTATGTTACATATCTACTCTTGTTGTTCTGTGATATTTATAAATTCCAATGTTCTGTCTTGTTTAATTCCATACTAATTACGCAAAGTTAAAAATTGTTACTTTATTATCTAAAAATATTACTTATATTTTATTTACTTTAAACTTCATATCCAGTTTATTTGGGGTATGTGTAGGGGTTTTAATATAACTCCAAATTACTTTTAAAATTTACTACCAAAAGCAAACGTCAAAAGCAAAGGAGAGTTGGAACTGGATTCGTTTAATGTATATGAAATTAAAATCTCTTTTATGATTTTCTTTTCAACATATGTTATTCGGTTTTCGTGGACAGAATATCTAATTATAATATAAATAGTAAAATTCATGTATGCTGATTATTCGAATACCGAAATTGAATGTTCATCATATATTACCGAGTACATATGATGAGTCATTTATATTTAAAATTTTGTGAAAAAAATTCCATACAGTCACCCATTCTTTTTATTATTGGAACTTTAGTTCTTTACGTCGGGTTATGTTTGAGCGACCGGGGGTCGCGACGCAAAAGATCTGACCGTTACGCGTTACGTTATGTTACGTTGCTTCGTTATGTGCTTGCTTGCGTGCTTGTGCTCTCTCCTTAGTCTCTCTCTCGTTAACGAAGCAGCGATTCATATGCTCCGGCCGGGATTCGAATCCGGGCAGCCCGCGTGGAATGCGAGCATTCTACCACTGAACCACCGATGCTATATTAAAATTCTATGCAAAGCTGGTATTCGCAGTGCTGGTGATCTACAGATCTACTACAGCGGTATTGCGTTCGCAAGGCAACACCTTGTGTATAAAAGTTAGGTTAGGTTATTTATACACCGCAGCGTTCACAAACGCACCACGAGAAGCGTTTACCCCTTCGTTTGACTGACAAGTACACTGTCTGTTTTCGCTCCATAGATTTTTAGGTTTCCTTTTTTTTGTCTGGGAAAGAATACTAATACTTGAGCTCGGCTTAACCAGCGTACCTATTGATGCTATAATTTTTGGAGAATTAACTGCCGATTTCTTCCAAAAATGTTTGAAATTGCCCATGACTCAAACCACGGGAACGAATGAACATGACATGGTTCATTTCGAGTATTTTACAACACAAAGCCTGCTGGTGAATATTGCAATGAACAGGTAATGCCAGATCCAAGTTTTGGATTTGCATTTGAAGCAAAATTTTAGCATACCATGAACCAATCATGCTTGGTACGCCATTTCTTGTTAGACAGCAAAGATTATTCCAACTTAAATTTAACCTGCACCGCTTTTTCGAAATGCTTATCTGCTGATGTGCGGTCTTTAATGCTTCGTAAAGATGCAAGATCTTCAGTTATTGTTAATTCTAGATATATTTCTCGCACAAAAAACAAAAGTCAGTGCTTTTGTTCAAAGCCAATGCAAAAAGAGAAAATGTTTTTGCCTTTGTTTGCAACTAGGCTTTTCAATTTTAGCCGAAGTTTTCAACGCGGCGAGTGATGGTGGACCGGGAAAGACGTATTTCTTTCTATGTCGAGCATTTATCTGGGGCTTCTTCTTCAACAGCTGCGCTTATGCAGTTTTTAACTGCAACTGAGATTCGCGTAAAATTAGTTATCATATTTTGTTTTGGTTTGTTCAATAAGGCCTATGGATATTGAATTCATTGAAAACAGCTACAGATTCACGACAAATCAGGAAAGTTGGTTTTTCCTTAAATTTAATGAAAAAGTACTTATACGTCCCATAGTCTTGGAAGCAGCGATGTTCTTCTGGCACTTTACGTTTTTTCTATAGCAGCATCAACACCATAAAAGGTAATGTTTTCTATGATCGCATACCCCACGTCCCATTCGCGCGTAACCTTGCGTTTATGACCATATTTGGTAACCTTTAAAAAGCGTTGATTTTTGGTCATTTAAAGATAAGCGGCTTGAAACGAAAAATGATGTTTGAATGAACGTTTAGCGCCAATGAAACGAAAAAATGTTGAATGGCGTTGAAAAAATGATGGAATATACTGCAGGTTCTTGCCTAACTGACTGATTAAATTCGGCCGGTTGGCTGGGCTTTGTTACCTTATGAATCTGGAGAAAAAAATTAATTTTTACAAGACTGGGAAAAAGAAAAAAAAATTGGGGCGCCATTAATTTTCTTTCCTGAAAGAAAATTAAAAACAAAATCGAAGTTAATGGTCAGCTAACTTTTAAACTGTGTAGTTAATAAAACTATCTAAGTAAAAAATATATATATAATCTCTATCGTGCAATTTACAATAAAAGTGCGATAAGGGGATTAGTAATCAACAAATACATAAAAAAATCAAAGATTTTACATTAAAAATAGACATATAGGTGAAGCCTAACACTGTACTTTACTTATTGGTGCCCAGTTCACTCAACCATATAACAATAAATTTCTGGTTGAATTTCTTCTACACCATGAGACCGGAAATATCTTACTTAACCTCTCAATGGAAAGTCGCTACATATACTGGAATGTATGGAATGGTACTGGAACTTGGAGAATTTTGCTCCTTGATTAAATGCTAGGGATACATACATACACATACAAATGCTAGGGAATTTTGTTTTTCCCATGGAACTAAAGTAGGCACTCATTAATGGATTACTGCACAGTTCCACACTTGTTCAATATATGATTGATGACTGACTCTTTAATATTTTAAATTTCTCTGTAAAATACTTTAAAAATATTGATTTTTGGAGAATTAGTTTATTCCACCTCAATGTGGAATAATTTATTAATTTTTTGAATGTAATATTTTTAGGAAATATATATATATATATATATATATATATATATATAGACTATTTTAACAAAAATGAAAATTCTGAATTGATCATTGAATATGTTTATTTTCTGAAATGTTAACCACAAAGTTAACGTTTCAGGCTTGTTAGGGTTTTGCTTAAATCAAAAATGGCAAGCAATATTGAAATGGTTGATCATGCCTGGCTTATACGAAACCCGCCTATGTTCTCTTGGCTTTGAAGAAAACGACGAGAAATTACTAAATATTCCAAAAATATTTATATTTAGAAATAAAACCCACTGCTGTAATTTCAACTGAATTCATTTGGAAAAAATTATCTACTCTCTACACTTGCAATTAACTTAAATCATATTTTGAAGTAATTGCCCTAATAATTTAAGTAATAATTAAAGCTTTGCATAAACAAGTACCGTCATAACATCGGGGTGTGGCTTGAAGTGACCGTAGATGGTGCATTTTCTTAAAAGAAAAAAAATCCCGAAATCAAGAAATTGCAAAATCTTAGGAAAGATACTCCCACACATAGACACACAATAACAATCTCTCTCAAATTACAATGTACACTTCCTTTAATAATTTACCCCATGGTTAATTACACATGCGGGCTCTCTCTTTATATGCAACGTTCTAGCCAAATTGCATTTTAATGAACCACCGTCCACGAAAAAAAAAAAAGAATTTATTTTCGCACAATAAGCTCCGACGAAGATAATTTTTCTAACTAGTTTAGACTGAGTTCAACTTTTTAAGGGATACGAAAAATGATACACAACAAAAAACAATAAAAGATTTTACTCGCGTAATTTCCAGTAAAAAAATTTAGTTTAAAATAGAGAAAATTAGTAATCAAAAATATGCTTTACAAAAATATTCTAAATAGAAAAACACATTTATACGTTTGGGTTGTGCTCAACAGCCCAGGCACTTGAACTGAATCTTTGAACCATTTCCCATGCTGTCTACTTCCATTCCAGAAGCTTCGTGTCTTCTATATAGATCACAATACCTTGTTTTTAAACTGAGGGGCCT
Source organism: Galerucella calmariensis (assembly GCA_910591675.1). Taxonomy (NCBI): domain Eukaryota; kingdom Metazoa; phylum Arthropoda; class Insecta; order Coleoptera; family Chrysomelidae; genus Galerucella; species Galerucella calmariensis. The sequence goes on along the minus strand of CAJUYG010000553.1, from coordinate 124,906 downwards.
ATTCTGTAATTAGTAACGATGTCGTTCGTGGACGATTATCGTTACTGAACGACTTTATATGTTCAGTATCGTAACGACCGCTGTTAGATAACGACAAAATGACTGATATTATGTCGTTGACGAACGTCAGCTATGCAGCAGTCGTAATCGGGTTAGCAAGTCTTTGGTTAAGAGGTTTGTTGTGTTTTTTTCCAATATCTTAAAAACATTTTTCCTTATACAAAGATCATATATTTTTTAAGATGGATCAACGGCTACGTATTGTTTTGGATGAATTGAATAGAAGGTAAATTCATATAAGGGTTGAAAAATAATCTAAACTATACACATGTAATATTTGTAGACAGACTCGAAGGACTAATTTTCGTGTCTTAAGAGACCGAAGTAACCCCTTTGAGTTGCCTGAGGAAGTGTTCCGGCAGATGTATCGAGTAAACAGTGAAGCTGCTTATGAATTATTCCAGGACTTGTTGCCTCATTTTAATCATGGTAGTCGTAATACTAGAACACCTCCCATAGTTAGGTTTTTCACAACCATTCATTTCTTAGCTCATGGGAGTTATCAAAAATCTGTGGGTGTAGATTATTTAACTAGGTCATCACAATCTAACGTTAGCCGATCAATTTGTTGTCCCTGAAGGCTTCATTTGTACTCAATTCATCCAAATACATTATATATTGTGACCTTGTTGTCTTAATGGACCGACTTTTAACTTAGTCCTTTTCCATAATAAAAGTTACGTGAATGTCAATCAAAAATCCTTTCCTAACCTAACAAAACAGCTACATATGTCAAAAATTATACCAACCTTTATAAAATTGTGAAAATATTATCGTTATGTTTTGTCCCTAGGTTTTAACGTAACGACATTATTACAGAATCTAACTCTGAAAAATTATCGTTAACATAATAATCGTTACCGTAACAACGTCGTTGCATAACGACAAGTTACAGAATAGGCACCTAAGAGGAGCGATTTAAATTTAAGTTGGCATTTCTGCATTTCTACCTAGTGATTGGTTAAATTGCCGCCTGTTTCACACAACTTAGTCAGTTAGGTTTTTATATGAAAACATTATAACTTCAGTCTTTATTAGGTATAGTTGAAATAATACCCTTCTTGGTGTGCGTCATCGATTGTTAATCTCCTTCTATCACATTACGTAGGAAGAAATGGAAAAAAGGCAGGTCTGTGATTAATCCTAATCAAAATATCACAATAATGAACCGTTTGAATGTTTTACAAACGTTAACCCTAATATTTGACTTAGAAAAAATTTGATTGGTTGATGTTTACATTACGCGCCAGCGCAACCTATCAATCGGGAACTCAAAATACTATGGAGGCGTTACTTTCGTAGCGGCAATGTGTCTTACGTCTTTTTCTACTGTCACACTGACATTTCTTGTCAGGTGTGTACTTTGTTGCTTACGGTCAATTATTATTATTTATTCGAAGTGAATATTAATCTTATTGTTATATTTATCTAAATAATACAAAAATATGCCTAGATACACGAAAAAACATCAGCATTTTGGAAGTTCTGAAATATTTTCAGTTAGAAAAAGATGCTGGTAATTATTGATTTCATAGCCTTTTCGAATTTGGCTGAATACGATCCTGATGATTTTATTTATCAAATTTAAGGTTAGCTATACGTCAAAATAGCAAATAAAATAAACGACATGCCGAAAACCCAGATATACGTCAAGGCGGCGCCAGACATGCGGCATTCGGCGAATACCGAGCGACTGCTCGCCAAGTAGCGAGTGTGTGGACGGGTTGATCGCTACTTGTCGATGACCAATTTTAGTATTTGTGCAGTGCTCGCGTAGTTCCCGTTGTGTGTCGGTCTTTCGAAGCAAAATCAAAGGAAACGAATATTTGCCGTATAACGCTCTGAATCCGCATCCAACGAATGGCGAATATCTGGTTTAGGTGCTTGTCATTTGGCGCACACCTTGCCGAGTAACTCAACTACTTGCTACTTGGCGAGCAGTCGCTCGGTATTCGCCGAATGCCGCATGTCTGGCGCCGCCTTCACAATCGATGATGCACACCAAGAAGGGTATTATTTCAACTATACATCTTTTTCACGGTTGTTGTTTTATTTTTAACCAAGTATTATATTCCAACCAAGTTAAGTACTATTTTTATTATTTATTCTGTTTGATAAACAAAATCTATGTGGTGAACTATAGGGACACACGAATTTCTTAGTGATTTTGCGAAAAATCGATAGTACTCACCTATTTTGAGGATTATCCGTCGAAAAATTTGCGGGTTATACACAATTTACAGAGAAAAATCCAATAAAAGATTTTTTTTCGCCACTTGAACCATCACTTTTGGACTAAATATTTTATACAAACAACCGTTTAAACGTATCACACTGAACGGGAAAGTGATGAACAACATGTTTTCTCGCTAATAATAACAACATTCCAGTGAGTTTCTTCAAAATATTGTTTAAATTACCACTTTTATAAATATATATTTGACAAGCTACAAATGTGTATGAAAACAATTAAATCAAATGACAAATGACATAGAAGCTCTAGCGTAATGTGTGACATGGTTGCCAGCTGTAAACGATTACGTGAGAATCATGATATTTTTAAAATATTAATGAATTATTGCATTCGAATTTCATCTTAGAAAGTATTGGATGAGAGGGATGAATGCATTGTAATGCACATCAATCTATTCAAGAGGAGGAAAAAAATATAATAATTGGATTCACTGTTCCCCTTCTAGAATAACTTAATGTGGATTACAAATAACTGGAGGCATTTGCCTTCCCCTCAAGATATTCAAGAAGGGGAAGGGAATATAATAATTGGATTCATCCTTCCCCTTCTTGAATAACTTAAGGTGGATTACAAAGTATTGGATATCTTTTGAGGGCAAGGCAAATGCCTTGCCCTCAAAAGATATTCCAGAAGGGAATATAATAATTGGATTCACCCTTCCCCTTCTAGAATAATTAAGTTATTCTAGAAGGGGAAGGGTGAATCCAATTATTATATTCCCTTCCCCTTTTGGAATAACTTGATGTGGATTACAAAGTATTGGATATTTTTTGAGGGGAAGGCTGAATACAATGATTATATATTTGTTTCCCCTTCTTCAAATACGCAATATAAGGATACCATTATATATAAAATGTGTTTATAATTTCATTTATGTTCTTGGGTTTGTCTTGAATGAATCTAACTAAAAATATAGTCTGATACAATGTTTAATTTCGTATCTTAATAGTCATGTAGCATGATTGTCCAGTAGTCGATTACAGCTGGCAACCACGCTATAAAGTATTGTATATGTTTTGTAGGTTGCATATCTGTGTATGCGATTATTATTAAAATTATTTATATCCAAACTGGTTGCCTGTCAAATATATATTTATAAAAGTGGTAATTTAAACGATATTATGAAGAATCTAACTGGATTTTTTTCATAGCTGGCGAGTACACAATGTTGTTGATCACTCTCCTGTACAGTGCGATACAGTTAAACTGTTTTTTGTATAAAATATCGGGCCAAAAAGTGATGGCTCAAGTGAAGAAAAAAAATTTTTATTGGATTTTTCTCTGTAAATTGTGTATAACCCGCAAATTTTTCAACAGATAATCTTCAAAATAGGTAGGTACTATCGATTTTTCACAAAATCAGTTAAAGAATCGTGTGTCCCTATAGTTCACCGGACCCCTTGTTTTTTCTTGTTAATAATTATTGTAAATATTTCTTCATCAAGTTTTACTTACATTACAGTACAATATTAATGTATTTTTCGATATCATAACTTCTGTTGACTTCCAGTTCGTGCTCCAATGTAAATAGAGAATAATTTAAACATACAATAGCTTTTTTATTTATATTTACATCATCCAATTTGACATGAATTACTTATGATAAGCTTACATTTTGTTCACAATAATGTGACATTTGGTTACAACCTTCGCCATGGCCTGTGGCCAATGATGATTCAAATTCTAGACTTGCATTGATCCCTTATTGGACACGACACCTGCGAGCAATATAATACATCACATGTCACATGATTGTCAATTAGCTCGAAAAATCTGAACACGACCCTTTCGGAACACCCTCTTTATCTAGTAACTTTTAGTGGTGTATGTGAAGTTCCTTAAAATGCTCCTCCTAGTTTAAAAACAAGGTATAGTTTGACTGTGGGGATTTTCAGTAGTTGAGATGGTTTTATTATTTCCTCTCCAAAGTGCCTCCCTGAGTCCTTATAAGTTCTAGCTGGAGCAGAGTATGGAGAGTTTCATCATAGAGTTTACTTTTTCTGCACATAGATTCACTAATTTTGCTCATTTTGTGCTTCCGCATGCAGTGTCCACACACCAGGTCGGTTACTGTCTTCAAATATCTCTTACTCAGTTTCAATAGCCTGGACTCGAGTTCCTTGTCTACCTTATTCAGTAAACTCTTTGCATGGAGGAGTTCTAGTGTCATCCTCCATTTGACTAGGTGTTCCTTAACTAGCCAGTTCCCGATTTCCCCTTTAATGTAATCCTTTGTGATTCCTTAAAACGGTTCCGGACCTATGTCTCGTTTAGAACCTTCTTTAGCTAACTAATCTGCCATTTCATCACCCTTCATGTGCCAGCACCCATATTAGAGACACTTTGTTGTCTCTTGCCAGCATGTTCTTTACAGTTTTTCAACTGTTTGACCTAGTTGTTGGATTACTGATAGCTTTAAGCAGAGCTTCGCTGTCAGTGACCCACTAGCACATCAAATATTTTTAGTTTTATTATATTACATCTACAAACGACAATAGAAAATGTCTATATACTAGGAATATTTATTGTGATTTGTGAATAATTATTTAATGCAATCGAACTTTATCCTTTTTCCCCTTTGTTTCCGTGAAATTAACAATATTAATCAACACAACTTGATACTCTGGAAGCCCCTGGAAATATTTTATTACCGATGTTCGATGTTCGAGTTCTTGATATAGTACTACGCGACCTCGGAAGACTTCCATCCCCCATGCTGCTTTAACTAGAACAATGTTTTATCTCCACCAGAATGCACCAGCAAGGTAGACGAAGTTTTGCCAAGACAGTGCCTAGTATACTATTTCGCAAGGATTAGTTCCAGAAAAGTAGCAATTTCTTCTGGCATTTTACCGAGCTTGTTGTTCTTCTAACGTAAGTTGTCAACTCCACTTCCATAGCCTCGTCGTGTTTGGTGTTTTTTTATTGGCAGCTGATGGTGTTACAAAAAATGTTTGCTTTAATTCAGGTACAGGTGTCATCGTTGCCATAGTTTCAAATAAACTTGTTCAGACAAGTCCGGCGCAGTGAAGTTTTATACCATCAGTTGTTCTGCTTCAGTGTCAGTTCCGTCATTTGTTTGATAGTCTGGAACGATATTTTGTGTATTTCACTGACGATTTATCAGTAAAAAGGCCATCTCTGAATTCTGATATTTCACTAAAAGCAAGGTATCTACTGAGATGGATGTGTATGAATTGTTACCACTGAAGAAACACAGCTAGCACTGATACTGAACTGACATGGCTTTAATACGGAACTGATGTCTGTAAATAGTCCTTTAAACTGTCTAGATGTGGCTCTTGCAGATTTATTGTTTTCGTAGTATAATTTATTAAATTATAACAATTTCAATTCCATATTGCATAGTAGAGGAGAATCCAACAACCAACAATGCAATAATGTATGTATGTGGTATTTAAAAAGTTGGGAGTGGTGACCATCAGTCGTACTGAAGAAACGTGCAAAAATAGGAACACAGCAGACTCCTGGTCAAAAAATTCTCGGAGAAGCTGACTAATGAATTACTAAACCTCAGAAGGGGTCAGAAAAGGACAGAAACGGGTTTACTCACCGGGCACTGTACCCTGAGGAAGCACATGCATACAATCGGCATATATAGGGAGGAATCTATTTGTCGGTTTTGCATGGAAGAGGAAGAAACAGCCTCTCACATTATCTTTGACTGTGATGCATTATCTCATTGGAGATATAGATCCTAGGACTAGAGGATCCATGGGAAGATTTATCCAAGTAGGACCTAGTAAAAAGACAAGCCTGATAAGGGCTACTGGTCTCTTCATATAAACGGCACAACTAAAAGCACAAAAAGCCTAAAGGCTGAGGTGCCGAGGACTTTATGCCTCTGACCGGTGGTGTCGAATCAATCCATCAAATAGGGGGAGGGGGTTAAAGTTATAACGTCCACATATGGGATTTATAAGGTGCTTTTTTCATTTTTTCATAAAGTAAGGCATTCAGAATTATGTGGGCTGGATGAAGGATATTTTCCAATAAAATGTTCTGTATTTATAGACTGATAGTGTAGTATGGGTTTCAGGTTTAGACAGCGGCGAGGACTACGAACACCTATTCGTCGCTTCTGCAATTGATTTGAGACTGTAACTCCAACATCTTCGTATTTTTGGTATACTCTATTTCTTAATGTCTGACAGCACAGTGGCCTCGTTAAATATTCAAATAGAAATTTGTCTTTTACAGAGTGATCCTAAGAATTTTACAAGTAAATACTAAAATTCTAATGCCAAACAAGTAGGTGTCTGTATTGGTTATCTATACATCCCTGTTTCAGCTCAAAATACAATATGGTAATAAAACTGAACAATGCCAGATAAACGATAAATATTGCGGCAGTGGCGGAGATTACGATATTAGTTTATTCTGCTTATTTAATTAGATTCGGTCGACATTACAGTTGAAATAAAATTCATGATTCATGATTTGCGACTTTGCTTCTCCCAAGTAAAATTTAATTTGTGTAATATTTTCCACACAGTTTTTCGCCCTATGTCAGGCAAATTCTCGTCCTCCTTTACAATTCTTAGAATTATGTCGAGGATTGGGATCTCTTTTTTAAAATATAATTCGTGTACTTTTCGTCTTATTGTACTTTGCATATGTTCATCAAGGTCAAGTGGTTTTCTTCCAGTTGACTTTTCAGGTGGAGATATATTTCCATTTTTCCTCTCCCTTAGAAGCCTGTAAATAGTAGATTCACTAACTCCTGTCATATTGGAACATGTCGAAACTATATTTCTAACAGTAGCAGCCGACATTTGATGTACAACAGCATCATGTACATTTAACACTACAGTCTTCGTTTGAAAGCTAAGCACGCTCTTACACTTTACTGGGGTGAAACTTCAAGACATTTTTCACAACACAGTTAACACTTATGGAACGTAAGCGACTCTGAGCAAAACAAATTATACAAATTTGGGCGAGACCAAGTTTCACCGTTGTTTTAACTAACCGAATTTAGATTCATATTACCTTTATATATCAGATCGGGTATAACATTGAATAGTAAATAAATTCCTTAGATGAACAGTGACGCTTATGGTTTACTACCTGACTAGCATCTGTAACCTTTTCGCGTGCTGTCAGACAATAAGAAACAGACTATAATTAAGAATATTTTTTTTGAAAATATTTATATTTCAAGATTATTCCATTCGGTCCTTAAAATAACATAAATCACGTGTACCGGTAGATTTCTTTTATTAATTTATTATCAATTAAAGTCAAGTTAGATGTAATGGATATATCTATATAAACAACAGGAAGTAACTCAGATTACTTTCCTGTTTTAGTACTACTAAAGTGAAGTTAAACCAAGCAAAAACTAAATCGATTTAAAATACTATTTGTCAATTTTAGCTGCTAGCATAATCCCGTTCTTCAGCATTTAAAAAATTGTTGCATTTTATCATTAAGAAAAGTTGTAGTAATTAGGAGCTTAATTTATAATTTATTACTGTGTGCGTCTCTTTAGTTTCGTTCTTTAATTTTTTGAGTAAACAGAACAGAAAAACTGGAGTTTTTAGAAATTTCAAGTGCCTCTGGAATGCTTATTTAATTAACTGAAAGATTTATTTTAATTTGCAGCTCGAACATACATTTTATGAGGTTATTACTTGGCTAATATACAGATACATGTAATGAGAAACGGAACCTAGGGATTTTAAGCATTGTATCAGAACTGCTTTTGAACTAGTCGACCAATATCAAGCTTTAGCAGATTAAAAACACGATTATTACAATCGTTCATCTGAACACCTACAACATATCGTACCACTCCGTAGTCTCAACACCCTACAGGATTGCTTATTCGCCTAAATCTTTCGTCGGTGAGTGGGAACTTGCTTACGTCACCAGTGGACCTCGACAATTTAAAATATATTGCAATCGTCAATACTTTTGACGTTTTTCTTGTGTATTTGCAAAAAATAATAATAAATTAATTTTTTGACTGTCAGACATGCGCACTCAGAAAATGAATTGTAAATTAACACAAGCTTCGCTTCTTCTTGGGATGGTGTATTCTGTGCTGATACCACATCGCTCAATCTGATCGGTTTACAAAACACGCGTTCAGCAGGAAATTGATGGTCGCTTCAGTAGCGCTACGTTGTGATGAACGCGACCATTCCATTTTTGTTTTGTTTTATTAATAATAAATATTTTTAGGTCGGTGTATAAGTGCTTATTGATTGGTGTGGTATCAAGTATACTGCCGCTTTTTTGGCGAATCGATCGGCTATCTCATTGACTTTTATGCCTATGTGTGCAGGAACCCACAGGAAATGTATGTTTTTGCCTGTCGATTGAAGATGATGATATTTGAACTGCAAGTTAGTTAGTTAGTTAGTTCAATTCATACTCGTGACGCGTTTCGCTAACACAGTAGCTTTCTCAAACGAGATGGTAGAGATAGATGAAACTGTAAGACTTTCTTGATCTCGGTGGGGTAGTGGATCATTTCCTTGAGGCTAGGCCTTAGGCCAAAGTATTGAAATATAGCGGAAAATTGCTTGCAGTCAGGCAGTACGTGCTTAATGATCACCATATCATTACAGCTATGGCAAACGGGACGATTTTCAGGAGACAACAGAAATCCGTGTGTGAGTTTGGTGTAGCTGATTCGGAATCTTCCGATTATAGTAGCCTTTCTCCGGGTTAAAAAGTTAAGGGAGAGAGGAGGAGTAGATAGATGGATATCATAATGTTCTGTCATGCTATTACGCCATAGATATCTCTAATAGTCTTGCATAAGTGGGACTTGAGGTCGGTTGCGAGATGGACAATGAGTAGTTAGTCCACAGTAAATGCATAGTTTAAATTGGACAATGTTTTAAATAAAACTAAAAGTTTCAAATTATTTTCACTTTAATAATAAAAAATATATATGCTGCCGTCCAGTTTATTTATGCTGGTCCGTCTTCGTTTACCTGGTTCCGAAAAATTTTCCTATTAGGTACAGTTGATTCGGTGAATCTTTTCCCATGCGTCATCATTCATATACAAACGCAATATATCAATACATAAAATTACACGTAGGTCGTAGATTGATGTTTCAATTAGGATGTGGCTAAAATGACGGTGTGCGTTATTTATTATAGAAGCTAAACCTTTAGTTTGAAAAAACTGTTAGTAACTGTAAGTAAGTCGTTATAACAACTGTTTTTTAATTAAATTTATATGCAAGGGGCAAAAAAATGAGTAAAAATGTGGAATAAAAATGTAAACAAAGTCTTTGATCTGCCAACGTACAAATTCGCGTTAAACTTATCGCCGACATTCATCATGGCTATCTCTGTTTGTTATATTATGTTGTAATGGAACAAACGGTTTCATTTCGGGGGTTTAGATTCTGTGAGTAGGAAAGAGACGTACTACAAAAAGTAGTATGTGAATAATTTCATACATGGGAAAAGATTCACCGAACGAACTCTATAATCTATTTTTTGCCTACCTTAACGAAAAACCAATCATATGAACACCAAAAATAGGGTGGAAAGTATCGTTTAGCAGCCCCAGGGTGGAAAACTCAGAACGCCACGATTTTAAAGATTTTCACCACCTGTCACTTGATGACCTTGACGTTTCACGTGTATGTCAAAGTTTTTTGTTATATTCTCATATTTTTGGGTTGATTCGGTGGACGAAAAACGTATCACACAAACGAAACGCTTTAGCAGCTTTTAACTATCAGGTGCACTCGCTTCGCTACGCTCGCACGTGCATCTAAAGCCATGTCCACACCAAAGAAACATAGTGGAACATTTTGTTGCTGGTTTCCACAACCTGTTTATCAAAACAGAAACAAAGTTCCGTAAATATTCTGTCTGCACCAAAGTAACTCATTCTTGAGAATGTTTCGTTGTGTTGCTGCAACAGGAAACGTTGTGTCTACACCAGTGCAGTGTGTGATCCTAGTTTCTAAACAATGTGGTGCGACGAAGATTTACAGACAGCAGCAGTTGCAATTGTAATTATTTTACAAAAACAGAAAAAATGAGTCCGTAAATGTTGGACTAGACCAAGTCTTTTAGACAGATATTCACATGGTGTCATATGTCCTCTAAGTTCATTGAAGAAAGATGATATAATATCGGAATGTATTGGAAATGGATATGTATAAGTCAATTAAACATATTACATTTTCTGTTGTCCATTTAAACGGCATGTTTTTTATTGTAATGTTTTTACTATTGATAAATTAAATCAAATTGAGCGATATTTTCGGCACGACACAAGTTTGGAGTGAGGAACAAGCAGCAACATGTCCACACTGACAAAAATACCGTTGAGAAACAAAAAATGTTTACCAATGTTTCTATATCTCCTTTGATCTTTGCCGCTAAATATGGAAACAAGCAACTCATATGAACTTTTGTTGCTGCAACAGTAAACAAAAAGGAACTTAAATAAACTTTTGGCAACATTCAGAAACAAGTTCCAGGAACAAACAACATAAACATAATGTTCCTATGTGTTGCTTTCGGTGTGGACGTGGCTTAACAGTCTTGGAGCTCTTGTGACACAACATACTATTACCACTGCTATTTTCAACTGTGAATGAGCTACTAACTTTTTATCCAAATCGGGCATGTTCCAAAACGGTTTGTCTGCAGGAAGCTTCTGCGTTGTACATACGGTCGTCCTCTTAAAGGACTTTTTGTTCCCTCGGTGCCCATTATTGCCCTGAAAGTTATTTTGTTGTGTTCTAAGAGGACACTGAGCGTTCAACGACGCCTGACTGTTTAAATTTTGTTCAGTCCAATGCTCTCTTTCCTCATTTCGATTTTTCTCCCATGGAAATAAGGAAGGATGTTTCTATGGATACCCTTTACTATATATTCCAGCACCAGCATCTTTCTTGATTTTGGATCTTTATACCAGATCATCTCTCCATGTTTGCACTTGTCCAAGAAGGATTAACGATCATTAAAAATATAAAAAAGAGGCTGCTTTCTTGTCTAAATAAAACTATTCACTTTTTTATTTCCACAATTAAGAGACTGAAGTCGACAAATGAAGAGCTTAAATTTAAAAACTCGACCTTTTTAATTCTTTTCTCGTTAGACAGATAGTTTCGGTCTTTTAATTATTTATATTTCTATGAAATTCTATAATTTCCCCTCTGGAATGCAGTTCTTTGATATCAATTAGATTATTTATTCGAGAAAATTATTTTTCTTCTTCGCAGATATAAATAAATCACCTTGGGCCTTTTTAATTACCACGATGTTTTTCATTATTGAAACTTCAAGTACATTTTTACCGAAACGAATTATTTTCCTTGAGAGTTTTACATCTGAATTGGACAGTCAAAGGGATCACTTTTTTTTCGTTTTAAAATTGTTAATAAGACCAAAGAGGGTAATTTATCTTTAAATTACTTTTGCACATCGAAAAATATTTTAGTGTTGAAAACTACAGATAAATAATAGGATTTTAGTTAGGTATATTGTTTAGGCATGTAAGTCCTGGTTTTTTCAATTAAAAATATCAAATGAAGAGAAGTTTGGTTGAAGTGAACTGAAGTTGAAAGGAATTTTATTTGAAGAATATTACAGTTAAGGTACAGCTTCTTATAATATTCCTAATTGTCCTTGCCAAACATTATTTGCATTCAGAGCTGGGCAGCACTCGAACATTTTGTGACCTCAGTACCTAGTACTCACGTACTTTTTCAATAAAGTACTTGGTACTCGTTTCGTCTCGCTCCTCTCACGATTTAAACCAAATATAGTAAAAACTAGAAACCAAGGGAACCAGTGGCGGCTCCTCGAAGGAGGCTAAGGAGGCACAGCCTCCTCAACAATTTATCAGAAACAGCACCAGAAATATTTTGTTGATTATTTTTCATTTTATTTCCCGTTTATCCAAATTTTTTTAATTTCACAATCAATTCCCCGTTTTCTCTACTTATTTTAGAATCTGACAACAGTGCTCTGAGGATAGATTCCACAAGCATCTATCTGGAAACAAGTGTTACTCAACACAGTTGCCATTTTTTCTATCAGCCCAATTGCTAATACCGTCAAAAACGCGTAAATGGCAACACTCTCTGTGGGCTAGCCTTTCGTAATTGCGATTATATACGAAGTACGAACCACGAATACGAGCGTGGGTTCGCGGGTTTGTTTTGTTTTATATGATTAGCGGGAATAATTAAGTGACGCCACGCGAAGTAAGGTTAGAATACTTAATTAGACTATTTGGAAAATTATTTAAATTTAAAATAAGTTCATGTGCTAGTGATTTAATTGCTGAGTTTCTAGAAAATCCATTTAGCGGATTAACATATGATAAAAAAGTGTTTTTTTAAATAAACGGATTTGAAAGGATTAGTGTTAACAGGTAAGTATCAAAATCGATCATTTAACACTGACAGTTATAAAAAATATTCATGGTTAACGGGATCTGAGGTTCACAATAAATATCTTCTGTATGTTCCTTGTGGTATATTATCCATTCTTTTTTTAATTTCTTGGGAAATTAAACCACAATATTTTTAAATTCTTTATTTCAACGTTTCGGTAGCGTTCCAGCTACCGTTGTCAAGAAAAAATAAGTAGAAATTAATTTTTATCCCTAACTGACACAACAGAAAAAATTTGACAACTAGACAATCAAAAAATATTTTGAAGTTTAAGAAAGCAAAATTTTGTTATCAAATTTTTGTTAAGGTCCATTCATAGTAGATCACTTCACTGGATTCCATTTCTAGTAGACTATCATATCGTTGGAATGTCATAAAATGAAATATTTCATTTCACATTTTGCCAGAGATATGATCTACTATGAATGGACCTTAACAAAAATTTGATTACAAAATTTTGCTTTCTTAAACTTCAAAATATTTTTTGATTGTCTAGTTGTCAAATTTTTTCTGTTGTGTCAGTTAGGGATAAAAATTAATTTCTACTTATTTTTTCTTGACAACGGTAGCTGGAACGCTACCGAAACGTTGAAATAAAGAATTTAAAAATATTGTGGTTTAATTTCCCAAGAAATTAAAAAAATAATACACAATAAATATTGTTGGAATTGTTTACTCTTTACAACTGATAATTCTTTATGTTGGGGCGCTTGAGTTATAATGATTTAAACACAGTTTACTGTGGATTTAAGAAATTTATCTCGCGGTCTGGACAGACATGAGAAATCCCAGGAACATATTATATCAAGTATTGAGTTTAAATTAACCGGTAAACAAAATATTGTTAATCCGCTCGTACACGCGAAATAGAAAATCATAACCATATAGTTAAAGACAACCGCGAAGTTAAAGAAAAATCTTTGATTTCTTGTTGTATTTATGTTCCCAAGATTTGGCTTTTAAAGGGCACGATGAAGCTGAAAAATCAGTTAACAAAGGTAATTTTAGAGAATTGGTAGCTGGTACGGCCGCTGCGCGAAGGTTAAATTAATTGGCTGCATAAAGTATATTTTTACAAAAACGTTTCATGTCCAGCCTCCTCTCTCAAAAAGTTTCACGAGCCGCCGCCACTGAAGGGAACATTTACCGCGTATAGGTTAGGTTCCATCATATTTGACATAAATAGTGCACAATAAATGTAAAATATGACAGATCCTAACCTAAATGCGTTAAAACTCTGTTTGATATTTATTACATGGTGGCCCATTAAGTGCGACAAAGGTCAATATCTCCTGTACCAATAAAGGAAAACTTTTGAAGAAGCTTATTGAAGGTTATGGGGTGCTTCTTATAATATTATTTTTGTCTATACAAGGAACTGCAAAAAACCAGCACGGAAAGAAATTTCCATTTTTTAAATTTCATATTTTGAGATTATACATAAAATTATAATAATGATCTTGTATTGAATGCAATGTTTCAATAATTTGTTATAAATATTTAAAACGAAAAAAACGTACTAATTCTCAATATTTATACAGAATTTTTTTTAAATTCATCCTTTGCCATTTTGAAATTTTGAGAGTTCAAACTTTGTACAAAAGAAGTTCACCATATGCACTCTGTATGTGCGAAGATCAGACGCCACGCTGGTAACTGCAATTTTTTATGCGATAATGCGATAATTTGTAACGTGTGGATTACTTACCTGCTTATATTTTTTCGATTTGTATAGTTTGTCTCAAAGTATATCATCTTCACTTTTGCCGGCAATCATAAAATAGCTGCTGGTAGAAGAGATCGCCAGTAGCGGACTATTTAGAATTATTTTAAAAAGGATAAATTCACAAATATCTATCTTTTTGTATTTTTATCATACATCCCTTTGTTTTTTATTTAATATGCGAAGAACATTTCTCGAAACTTTTTTCTTTTTCTTCCTAAATGAGGGATTATTAAATACTATTAAGTTTAATAAAATATAACCAGGTAAAAAATACAGGTACTTCTAATGTCCTGAAGAAAGATGGTGATTCTCCAAGTTTTGCGATTCCATTACCACTTGTTTTTTGTTGTCAATTTTACGATAGGTGAATCCCATTTTACCAATAACTTTTTGGAGGGTGGCCCGGTTGGCATTATTACATCCTGCTGGCCATTGTCCAGACGATGAGATTGAAAATCACTTTTTTTCCTCTTAATTTTTCACTTTTGGAAATATCCTTTATAGAGGATATTGGTGTCTTTGTAAATAAGCAGGTTTCTTTTAAAGCTTCTTGTTTAATGAATCCTCTACTTCCAAAACAGCCATACACATTTTTTACAATTAGCTTTGCATCTAGTGACAAGTGGTTTCGAAGCAACGTTGCAAAGAAAATGATAACTTAGAATACTCGTATAGAAAGGCTCTTTGAAAACGCACGTTAAAACGGAATACTGCCAAATGAATTCAATGCAGCCATCATACACCCGATACAAAACTCATTGGCCCTCACTTGCCTTGTCACTCGACTGTGGTTGGGTTTCATTTTAGGTAAAATTATTTTAAGAAGGTCGTACATGGTCGTATTTAGAGTATTGCTGGCAAAAGCTAAGACGATATACTTTGAGACATACTATAATAAAATGATGCAAACCATTGAGATTGCTCCAGTACTTCTCACATTATTGAGAAAAAAAATAAAAAAAGTACCTACCTACGTTAAATTGTTGGTAAAATTTCATGTTCTGTTGGAGAATCTTCCATTTTACTTCGGTCCATTACTTACGGACCACTCTGTATAAAGTTGAAAACTGTAGAATAAAAAAAATGCGATTTCTTCAACCTTCATTTGAATTGTTGCTCTTTGTTTAGCTAGTTCTGGATTTCCTCCCTCTTATGTAATATTTTGTGACTGTACACAACGGTTTTTAAAGCCTTCTTTAGCTAACCAGTCGTCTAGTTCATTACCTGCAATCCCTTCTTGTCATGGCATCCATACTAGACAGTATGTTGTCTCTTACGAGCACTTTAGTTCCACTGGATGATAAAATGCATTTCTCTTCGTGGAATCTACAGTTTTTTTCTAGCTCTATATACAAAATATAACATACACTGTGTTATTTATAAGATGCGACATTGGGATTCCTGAACAAATCTGTCAAACGCGAGCTAACTTTTTAACCAAATAGCGTTCTTAAGAAATAATAACAGATTTGGAAAGGTCGTTAAAAAATAAGCTCAAATGCACTCTTAATTCTCTTAAATTTGCTCTGGTTTAATAAAAAAGTGGATAGTTATGTTTGAAAAATTTGAATTCCATTTTTATACCACTTTCGGATAATCTTAATCGATTAGGAGGGTATTTTATAATAATAATAATAATAATAATAATAATAATAATAATGAAAGTGTTGACAATCACATTTCTCATGACTCGACCTGTATATTTCGCTCTACCTAAATCATTACAGCAAAGTCAATTTTAATACTACCTACAAAAGCAAGAAGCATCTCCTCAAGTATTCCAAATATTTTTAATATCTCGTTTCCCACAATTTTTCTGGCGATCTAACGAAAACATGGTTGTCATTAATATGGCGGCTACAAATTTATTACATTTTTCCGACTAACACGTCACTGCTAAAGTGCTAGACCTTACATAGAACAAGAAGCGTTTTCCCCTAAATAATTCTGGTGTCAAGAAAAGGAAGTCGACTGGGTACAAATACAACATATTTGTCTCTTAATAAATCAATTATTGTCCCTGAAGTCACACAAACGTCACTCCACAGTACCATTTCCTGTCTATTTAGGTGTCTTTTAAATGCACTGAAGCGTCTTCGGCATCGGAATACAGTTGAAATTGTACAGTGGTGTAGAACTTTGCAATGGAACAACTTGTCATTGGAATTTTATTGATTCAAATTAATGTCAACACGAAGTTATGCCTTTTGAAAGTGGCTATAAAACGAATTAAAATAATAGAACGCTTATAAAAAAATACCAACCATTTATTTTCTCCATGCAGTTTATTTCTCTAACTTAACTATATGTATATCCATTGTTTTATTTCTCAAAATAATGCAGTCTAGGAGGTGAATTGACGGCTAATCATTTCGAAAATAATGATAGTCACTTGGAGTACAATGAATTTTGTTGAGGAGGGTGTGTCAAATGCGGTAATATAGCTTTAGAAGTGTGAACTTTATTAAAAGGGGTTGAGGAGCATCTCCTAGTTGGGGAGCAAAAAGTTACCAAAATCAACTTACCTATTGGAAAAAATGAAAGTTTTTGGAGCGGAAAGTTCTCTTGGGCATGAAAAAATTTCGATTTGTACCCAATGTTTACTTACCTCATTTTTAAGCATTTTTTGAATTTTACAAAAAATCTTTTTTTGCTTGAAAAAAGCATATAGGCTAGATTGAAGCCAGTTGAGATCACAATTAACAGCCATTTCCACCGGTCTTAGTTAAGTTGTGGTTAAGTTTTAATTACTAGTTAAATTAAAATGTTCCTTGCACCATGACATTTATTCTTGAGTTAACGCTATAATTAATGGTTAAGTCTAATCCACAGATAAGGTAGGGTTTAAGATATATAATTATTAATTAAAGTTATGTCAATATGACAATCAACTGAAGTACTTGGCGAATTTGCGAGATAAATTCCTATTTCAATAAAATATGGATTCAATGGATTTTGAAGAAGATGAAGATGACCTGGAGATTTTGGAAGATATTATAGGGAAAATTACTTTTAAGCAACAATTTTAGAAAAAGATTTATTTCTTTTCATTTGTGTAAAATCGTTTTAAAACATCTACAGATCTGTAGCTATCTGATTGAGCATTAAACTGCCCCTCAATATTTGTCCAGGACTGTCCCTTATCCTTCCAGCTTAACGCACCTGTTTCCTTGCGTTCTATTATGTGCTTGTAGGTACTTTCTTATTAAATTCAAGCACATTATTTTCTCATTTTGAAAGAAATTTGTTGATCTTTTTCTCTTTCCGCTCATTTTGAAAACTCCCACCTTTTGTTTTGGGTAATTTTACAAATATAAATATCTAATAGTTGTCATATTTGACACCAATAGTACCAACAAAATTGCTGTTTATCAAATTATTCCTAAATGTCAAGATACCAACTTGCACCAAACAAATAATTTACTAACCAGTACCTTAACCACAAATGGTGCAAAACACTTCACTTTTAATCAATGGTTAAAGTTAATCATGAGTTACTAAAGCCAAAAGATAACTGCAACCGGTGCAAACAGCAGTTAATGAATTTTGAAAAAGATGAAGATGACCTGGAAATCTTGGAAGATATCAGAGGGAAAATTACTTTTAAGCAACAACTTTTAGAAAAAGATTTCTTTCTTTTTATTTGTGTGAAATCGTTTTAAAACATCTATAGATCTGTAGCTATCTGATTGAGCATTAAACTCCCCCTCAATCTTTGTCCAGGCCTGTTTCCTTGCATTCTATTATGTGCTTGTAGGTAGGTACTTTCTTATTAAATTCAAGCAAATTATTTTCTCATTTTGAAAGAAATTTGTTGATCTTTTTCTCTTTCCGCTCATTTTGAAAACTCCTACCTTTTGTTTGGGTAATTTTACAAAAGATAACTGCAACCGGTGCAAACAGCAGTAATATGTTTAAATATTAACACAATGCTTTAATTTTTGTTATAATATTGAAACGTCAAACTATAAGCTGTAAACAAAAACAAACAAAACACATTTCTATATTATAGACACAGAGCTTCTAACTTCAAATTCGAAGAGAAAGAATAATAATTGTGGGCAGTCAGCGTTGGGCGTGTCAGATTGACTATCCCTACTATGGAAGTAGGTTCTATTCTCAGGAATTGGGCGATTCTCAAATGCCACGATAAACAAATTAACTATTGCATCAGACGAATACCGTTTTTTTTTCGCGCAGGTTATAGTATATTAAGTATTAAGAACGGTGAGGGTTGTTTACCCCTAACGTTCGAGATGCTTATACCATTTTTTGCGCGATCGTATTGAAATAAATTTCGAATATAATAATTCAAATTTCTTCGAAATGAACGAAATGTCAAAAGTAACATTTATATTTCTCGATCAGTTTCAAATATAATTTGCATTTTGGTGAAATTGTTTCTATGCTATTTATCACTTTTTATATTGTTCTGTTCGGTTTTGTTCATTAAAAAAAAAGTAATATATTATTTAGGACCATTTAAATGTATGTCGTAGGGCAAAGACGTCGGTAAGTAGTATACTTACGGACATCTGAAGGGCAAGTAAATCACTTACCGACGTGTTAGACTTAGAAACCAGTAAACACAACCTACCGTCCTGACAACCGATGCTGTAAATAAACAAAAAAGATCTATCGCGCAAAAAGTATGTTATTGAAGGGATTGTAAATGTTTTATTTTAAATACAATGGCATGAAAATATAGGGGAATAAAAGTGTGAATGTGAATTCTTTCTGTGAAGGACACTGTTGCCGGATAAAAGTTTTTAGTTTTACCAAATAGTGCATGAGCTCGAAAAAAGTTAACGATATAAACGAGACAAAAATATCATTTTTGCGCGATCAATCTTTTTTGTTTATTTACAGCATCGGTTGTCAGGACGGTAGGTTGTGTTTACCGGTTTCCATGTCTAACACGTCGGTAAGTGATTTACTTACCGTTCAGACGTCGGTACTACTACTACTAAATGTGCAGGCGAGCCCTGTCCTGGACAACTCAAGCCAAGGCTCCGACACTGAGGCCACTGGCGGGCCCATTGTGCCAATCCTGCTACCTAGTCATCCATGAAGCCGAGCCCTTCAATAAAGGCCGCAACCTTTTTCAGTGGATGCCTGCTTGTGTCTCCAGGAGCCATGACAGTGACTCCGAAGATTCGCCTGCGTAATACAGCCCAGTGTGGACACTCTAAGAGAACATGAGCTGACGTTTCATCAGTCATGCCGCAACCCCTACATAGGGAACTTTCCTCTACTCCTAGATTGTAGAGGTGCTTCCTCAAACAGCAGTGCCCTGTTAGGAGTCCTGCTATCTTTCTTAGCCTACTCCTTGGTAGTTCAATGGCTGGAAGTTTGGATTGTCTAGGACCCTGCAGAGCATTCCAATGAGCGAGGTGCTGATTCCTCAGCCACTTCTTCGTCTCCTTGCGTATTCTTTGTTTTGTTAGGCCCAGGGTCGGGCCCGGGCCGCAGAAAGGAGCTGCCGCCCCTTCCGCAGCCAGTGCATCCGCCATCTCGTTGCCTTCAAAACCAGAGTGGGCTGGAATCCATTCTAGCCGCACCACGTTCCGCCTTGCAAGATTAGCAAGTAGTTCTCGACATTCGTTGGCAAGTCCTGAGTTGCCGGTATACCCACTCAGGGCTTTAATTGCTGCCTGACTGTCGGAGTATATGGTTATGCGTCGATCCACATAACCTCTGTCTAGGTTTATCTGCGCACATTCCAAGATAGCATATATCTCGGCCTGATATGCAGATACACCCTCACCCAATGGTACACAAACCTGTGTTCTTGGGTACCTGGAGTAAATTCCAGCCCCTGCTCTATTACCGGAGCATGAGCCATCTGTGTACCAGACGGTCCCATTAGGCTGTGTATTCCTCTCTTTTTCCCAGGACTCTCTATCCCGTATCATGGCCCTATATGGGGTAGCGAAGTAGTACTTACGCAGGCATTCGTCAGCCGCTCGAGCCAGAACTGGAATATCTTCCAGGAGCCGGAGCTTCTTGACGTGCCTGCACTCTTCCCCTCTTCGCACGTATCCCAGCCGTTTCAGACGTCGGTAAGTAAATTACTTACCGACGTCTTAGCCCTACATACATTCAAGTGATCCTGAATAATATATTACTTCATTCATTACACAAAAGGAAGAAAATTTATTTATATTTTTTCAATCAACAGAACCGAACAGAACAACATAAAAAGTAATAAATAGCATAAAAACAATTTCATCAAAATGCAAATTATATTTTAAACTGATCGAGAAATATAAATGTCACTCTTGACATTCCGTTCATTTCGAAGAAATTTATAGTATATTAAGTATCAAGAACGGTAAGGGTTGTTTACCGGTCGACAAAAATGTTTGGAGGCTGAGCGTAGCGAAGCCTCCAATTTTGCTGGAGACCGGTATTACCCTTAACGTTCGAAATGCTTATACCATTTTTTGCGCGATCGTATCGAAATATTCGAATTTCGAATAAAATAATGAAAATTTCTTCGAAATGAACGGAATGTCAAAAGTGACATTATACTTCTCGATCAGTTTAAAATATAATTTGCATTTTGGTGAAATTGTTTCCATGCTATTTATTACCTTTTATATTGTTCTGTTCGATTCTGTTCATTAAAAAAATATCAATCTTCTTATTTTTTTGTTCCTTTTGTGTAATGAATGGAATATATTATTTAGGACCACTTAAATGTATGAGACGTCGGTAAGTAATTTACTTACCGACGTCTGAACGGTAAGTAAATCACTTACCGACGTGTTAGGCTTAGAAACCAGTAAACACAACCTACCGACCTGACAACCGATGCTGTAAATAAACAAAAAAGATCGATCGCGCAAAAAATTATTTTAATCGAAATTTAATACGATCGCGCAAAAAATGGTATAAGCATCTCGAACGTTAAGGATAATACCGGTCTCCAGCAAAATTAGAGGCTTCGCTACGCTCAGCCTCCAAACATTGCTGTCGACCGATAAACAACCCTTACCGTTCTTGATTCTTAATATACCATTGAACAAATAAATCTGCGCTTCTGGCAACAGCGGTTAAAACAGGGGGGCACTAAGCACTGGACGTTATGGGTAGAAGGAGCTATTCATGCCCATCGCTGACTGCACACAATTATTCTTCTCTCTCTTTCAAGTAGTTTTTCTCATATTTTCCTTGTCGTACTTGTGTGAATCGTATGTCGCGATAAGACTTTTCGCAACCGGTATAATAAGCATGACCCAAAAGTCTAATAATTTATCATTTGCCAACAAAATAAAAACGACCCTGCCACGGCCACAGACCAGATATGTCACGGCTAAAACTTTTATTGCATGTTATTATCCCATCTCAGGTCAGGTCAGTTTAATAGATTTTGAAAAGAACTATACCCCTCTAGACATACACACCTGAAAATGTTGTTTCTATGGTAACGACTGATAACAACCCTTTGAGCACTCAAGTAGCAACAGCTTGTGAGACAAATTTTGAACGAATCTTCTCCGGGTTCCGGAACTAGAGGTTTTTAGTAGATCACGTGAAAAGTACCGTATTGAATGTTAAACAATTGTTATAAAATGCGGTTCCACTCCATTCAATTATGATATTTTCAGGTTTTAAAAGGTTTTAAAAAATTTTTAGATAAGCAATCATAACTATCATAGTTATTTTTTTGTTTTTGTTGGCTAGATTTTTCTTTTCAAATTACTATTGTGTATAAGTACCACCCAAAACCTCCATTTATAATTTCCTCTCTATTACAAGTAGGTAGGTATATCTGTTATGGGGAGTTGTTTTTTTATTTTATAATGCCTGTCATTAAATAATTATTTTGTAATTTTCGAAAACCGATTGGATTAGGGTCAATAAATTTAGGCGGTATATTTCCTAACACGCATTAGAAACCGAATGGATCTTCGACTCAGGTGCCGACTTTAATGATTAATTTTTAGTTTTGGATTACCTATCGATCTGTCTGTTTGTGTGTTGTGGTTTGCCAGTCATTGTTTATTTTACATAAACAATTTCCAATTTGATGGTTTTTATCTATTACAATAATTACGGTTTGACTATTTCTAAAAAAAAATATCTGATAGAAGAATTTTTTTTTGTATACAAAAAACGAATTATTCTTAATGGAAAATCGCTGAATACATACAACTAGTATTATTTGTGAATGAAAATATCAAATTTGTTTTTAGTTATTTGCATATAAAATATTTGAATGATACAAAAATTGTAATTACAAAATATATAGATGAATGTTTCGTTGACCAAACAAGAAGTTGTTTGATATTTTCTAGGGTAATTTCGGAGAAAATCGGATAATCGACCCATTGCAACTCTGCCGAAATATTTTCCCAAATTCCGTTCGACCCATTGGGCGTTTTAAAAAAATATAGGTAGCTATTTACGCCACTGATTAGATTTTTTTGGACGGTCTCTTCTATGCCAAACATAATCAATTTGAACCCTCTATACAGTCATGTGTCATTGATTATAATTTTGAGGTTATGTGTAAAGAAACATTCAAGTAATACAAGACATACGTAAAACAGCAGAATACGTCACCCATTATGACGTAACATCAAAGGATGGCTGAACAAACAATACCAACCCCGTTTGACTTTGAAATGTAATTCAATATCCGTCGCAGCCTATAGCCCGAGAAGTAGTTGTTGCTTTTTAGGTCATTGTCTTTGAAATAGTTATTTATGTATTAAGATCGAAAAGTGATATATTATTCGAGTAACCATTACTCTCAAGCAATACATATGACATTTTTTCTGCAATCACTAAATTGTAACTATTAAAAACAAATATAAAGTAGAATTCATAAAAACTTTTAAAATCTGTCAGTTTAAATATGTCAATTCAAATATGTTTCAAACTTTTATATATGTCACTGTTAATACAATTGTGTTTGTAGTATGGGTTGTTATGGGCAACGAGCGTTTTGCCGTTTTTAACGCGAGCGTTTATAACTGCTACACATGCGGTTTTGCCGCGTTGTACCGATTTTGGTCATTTGCACATCTGTGACATAGCACCCATGAGGTTTTGAACTAACTCTAAGACATTTTGATCACAAACATGTGACGCCATCCTTTTGTATATCGTATTTTCTAGTTTTGTATCGTTCAAATACTCTTGACTAGCACACACTACAATTCAAATTGTTACTCAAAATAAATTTTCATTTGCAAAACTGTGATATATTTGAAGTATTTACAGAAGTGTAATGTTAAGGAGACGTCATTACTATTCTAGCGTTTTGGTGGGAAATTTGAATTTTATTTTAAAAACATAAATTTCTGCTAGCCAAAATGCTTTATTTCCCGTGCTATTACTGTTTGACACGTAATTTCATTCTCCAACAGAATTTCTCATTCCACACTCGACTTTTCCTCATTTGATACAAAAACAAATAATAATTTCCCCAAAAACTTTCCAGCAACGTACATCGTACACACCGAGAGGAGACGACAGAGGAGAAACACTCCATCAATCAAAATCTAATTTCCCATCGAGTAAAACAAAACAAATACAATAAATCTTGCCCAGCCAACTCGGATGTATATTTGTGTGTTATGAAGCATTCAGAGAATGTTGTACCATGCCACCGCGTCATCCTCGGAATATAACTCAAGAAAAACGGTGGACTTTAACGACTCAATAATATTTTACAGAGAGAATATTTACAACACCTCACACATAATTAAAAATTGTAGAAACGGGACTGAATTTTATTTAAATTGATTTTTAATTGGTTAGGGATTCTGAAAATTGAAAACATTTTGTGGTATACAAAAGGTTATAAATAGAACACCCTATATTTTACTACTATATCTGTTAATTTTCTTTCAAACTTCAATAGAGGTGTACAACAAAGCCAGAATGCGAACATCGTTATAGAAAGTGGAATTAGTTTTGTTGTTTTATAAACAATAGAAAGTGCTTTTCTAAGATAAAAACAATCACACATCCATAAGGTGCACTTCCAAAACAATAATAATGTGGTAAAAGTAGTAGTGTTACAAAAATGTACTAGTGGCTAAAATCCTATTCTAGTGGCCAGTAAAACTCTTTTGCACCTTTTTGGTAGTTTTGTGTAGATGTTCAAGTCTTTTCCTCCCGGATTGGCACAGGCAGCGTTAAGAAGTCGTGAAGTCGATAAAAATCACACAAGGAGATACCTAGTTGAGATTAGTTCAGCTATTTTTTTTAAGCCCCTTATTGTTTGCACTGTTTATAGCTGATTTTGAAACCTTTTTTTACGACAAAGGCGCGCAAGGTATAAATATTGATGACCAAAAAGCGTTTTCGATTATTCACTTTTGGCTGCTAGTAGCAGCTCGTAGTGACTGAATTCCGTTCGTTTATTACTGGGCGTGACGCCTAGTCTTACCTTCCCCTTGCCCCTCAAGCACATACCGAAAAGTGAGCTTCAAGCCAAGGACATTAAATATTTGACTTTTGTCCAGTTTGACGTTTATTTAAAGGTTAAGGTTATGCCGATTACGATTTAATACGATTTAAACCTTACTAAAAATATCTAAATATTTTTAATTTTTATTATCAAAAACATTATAATTGAAAACTGTTCTTTTAACAACACAGGAAATTCATTGGCATTGGCACATGTCAGGTGGTTTTGAGGATCCTAAAAAATCGTGTTCGATTTGCTCGAAAGTCGTGACGACTGAGGCGTCACGCACAAGTGCTTGAAGCCCAAATAAACGAAAGCAACAATAATGATGTATTGTCACTAATGTACGCTGACGACCTTGTCATTTTGGCACACTCTGAGATTGATGTTGTGAAAAAGTTGAAAATTTTGGAAAAATATACCAGTTCTAATAAATTAACTGTCAATTTACAGAAGACAAAAATTATGCAATTTTCTAGAGGAGGTTTCCGGAAACCTAACTTTGATTTTTATTTCAACAACCAATTGATTCCTACAACCAATAAATATTCATATTTAGGTGTAGTCTTCACTTCATCAGGTCTATTTAATGAAATGGCCCAATCAAGTGTCAACAAAGGTAAGCAGGCAATAGGTTCTCTTTTACCTATAATGGCTAAAACAAAAATTGATACTTGGCAACCTAGAATCAAATTGTTGGAGTCACTCGCCCTCAGTGTCATGTTTAATTGTATTTCTGTTTGGGGAGTGAGGTATTTGGATATTTTAGAAAGAGTTCAGCTATATTTCCTGAAAAGAATTCCTTTGGTTCCTATCAATACTCCAGATGCTATAATCCGTTTAGAGACTGGAAGAGTTAAGTTTGCATTTAATATTTTTAAAATGTCTCTCAACTGGATACACAAAATACTAACAATGGATGATCATCGCTATCCTAAGCTCTGTTTTAAACAACAACTGCGTTTGGCCAACTCTACAGATATGAAGTATAACTGGATAGTTCAGTTGAAAAAGTTCTTTGTTGATATTGGCTGTGACCATATATGGAACAATTTGAATCATCCTTCTTTTATATCGCAGAGGAAAGATTTGTTGTCCAAATATTATACATATTTACATGTATCACATGTCAGTGTTGCGTCTCGATATTCTTTCATGTATTTGTATTCTTCTTTTCCTACCACCTGTGAACCAAGCACGTACCTGGCTTTAAAATTACCCATCCAGGTTACCCGCACTCTAGCTCAATTGCCTATGTCTAACCATTTTAAAATTAAATTTACATTAAATGGTATTGGATACATTATTGACCCTGAATTGGATTGTACTGTTTGTAATATTCATAAAAAGGAAACTATTTTCCACTTACTGTTTGATTGTCCGATTTATACAACAATGAAACGGAATATCCCTTGCCTTAAAAATGTGAACTCACTGCTTCATGCCTTAAATAAAATCACAATTTTTGAGGCTAGGAAAATTGCGGAATACATTTGGAATATATTGAAATTACGCCAATTTGTCTTAAATGAATAATGTTTTGTATGTAGTTGTTAAGATTCGCTTAACCTTTCCCATTTTAAAAATACTTTTTTATATATATAGAATTATATTGTACCTTGTAACATTGTTTCAGAAGCAATAAAATGATTATTATTATTATTATT
Organism: Galerucella calmariensis; assembly: GCA_910591675.1. Lineage (NCBI taxonomy): Eukaryota > Metazoa > Arthropoda > Insecta > Coleoptera > Chrysomelidae > Galerucella > Galerucella calmariensis. Next base: position 98,359 of record CAJUYG010000553.1, on the reverse strand, counting down.
ATTATTATTATTATTATTATTATTATTATTATTATT